>VZTD01001045.1:3461868-3649058 GCA_013397725.1 Rhagologus leucostigma
AAAAAAAAAAAAAAAAAAAAAAAAAAAAAAAAAAAAAAAGAAAAAACAAAAAGAAAAAACAGCCAACAGAATTTGCTTGAAATCTAATGTTATACCCGGCATGATGTTTCTAATGCCAAATAGATAAACAGAAAATTTATATGAAGAAGTAAAATGTAAGAAAGAAGTAGAATATAGATTTTCGGCACTGATTTTATAAAGTACATTAGTCTAACAGCTTTTTAATTCTCAGTTTTTGTTGCCATTTTACTTAATGCAATTTAGTTCCCAAAGGCAAAATTTATTAAATTAGGTGATTAAGTGAACAAAGGATACAACAGACTTCCTGAATTTCAGAATATTTCAGTGACATAAACTTCGTTTTTCCCTAGTATTTTTCATACTATCTAATACATGTCATGAGAGCTTTTCCTTGTTTATCATGGTTTAGCATTCTCAGATGCAGCACTCAAATATAGTTACTTCCTAAGCCCTCTGGAGTGTGGGCTGGTTATTAGTGAACTTGGTCATATGGAGTTCTTTCATCTGGAAAACAGGGTATCCTTGCAACTTACTTGAATTTTTATGTGAAATTGAATATGGGTTCCATAATACTGTTGATGGTCATTATTGTAGTCGTGGATTGTGATGAGAACACGTAAGAAAAATATGCTTACAATGCACAGAAATAGTATTGTTTTTTTCCTCAGGTAATTAATGCGACTACATTAGGAACACAAAGCAGAAATGTCCATTCAAATATATATACACTCTATAATTATGTGACCCCAAACATACAAAATTACATCTCAGAACAAATTTTGGCATCAAATGTCTTCATTTTTAAGAACAGTGTCAGGTTCTGATGTAAAGTGGTTGGAGAATCTCAGACTAATGTTTGTGGCATCTGACATGGTTTCTATGAATAAAGTAATTTCTAAATATGATAATAGTAAACAGAAAAAATATATTTAAGGTCAACATGTTTATAAAAACGCTGTTCAACGAAGTCCTTGTTTCCTGATATCATATCCTTTTCACATTTCCTGAATTGGAATTTCTCTCTGTATTCAGCTATTTTATGATATAATCAACTGAAGATATGAAAGCCTCCCAGGTTCCATCAATAGCTTTTTGTTCATAAAGTTGTTAAAATCTTACGTTTGAAAACTACTTGAAATTGCATACGTTTCTTTTTGTTTGTTAGGTAGATATCATTGGATAAGGAATAGAGCTTTTAAAATAGATTTTATTTATTCTTTTGATACAAACTGTGTGCTGTTGTTCAATTTATGTGCACTCCAGATATGATCAGAGTCATAGGAAGCTTTGCTTCATGATCAAAACATCATATTGTGGCAGTAGGGCATCATAGAAATTCTGAGGGCAGTGACAATGATCTGTGAAGCAACCTGAGTGTAAGGGATAACCACAGGCAGTGGTCCTCCCAGCTCTAATATGATTCTGGACCCTGTCCCTTGCAAGGCTGATAGTATTTTTTGGCCAAGTGGTTACTGAAATCTTCATGCTTCAGACCTGCATCAGATTTGGGGGGAAAAGGAAGAAAAGGCACCATCTCTTTTATCTTACCTAGTGTTTGGCCACAAGCTGAAGACACCAAAGCTGTACTTCAAGCTAGTTGTTAACGAAACAAGCTCATAGAAAACTACCATTGTGACTTTGGTTTATTTCTCCACCCGAAATCTAATGTAGGGGTCAGGTACAAATGCTATTCAAAGAGTGAGTCTATGTAAGACATTGTCACTCTACTACACAAAGTAGTTTGACCTGCAGGTTTCAAAATGGAGCAATTTTGGATTTCATCCTTTGGAACATAGAACCGTGGAATGGTTTGGGTTGGAAAGGGCCTTCAAGATCATCCAGTCCCACCTCCCATACCAGAAACAGGTCCACCTTCCACTCATCCAGGTGGAACTCCAGCATGTGACCACACAGCTTGGTGTCTTCCACAAGCTTGTTAAGGGTACACTCAATCTCTGTGTCCAAATCACCAGCAAAGATGTTAAATGGTGCCTGTCCCAGTACTGACCCCTGAGGAACACTGCTGAAAGCCTGGAAGCCACTGGGAACAAAGAAGCAGCTGCCTGGCAGTAACTTAGCATTGCTGTGAAACAAAGCAGTGAGGCAAACCGACTGCACTGAGATGCAACAAGAGATATCTGAGGTCCTGACAATCTATTAGTGCCACTTGGTGCCCAGTGATGGGCACTAAGAGGTATTTATATTTTTCCTAGACCCACAATAAACCTCACAAGCAGACTCCCAGGAACCACATCTCAGTGGATGAGTAAAAAACAACCAAAATTACATTCCTGATCCCATTTGCCAGATGTTTCGGAATTTGTAGGGGCTATTATGCCCTCATGTAAATCTAGCATCTGTGCTCTAATAGCTGTTAATAATCCTGAAAATGCCTTTCTAGGACATGTTTTAGCATTTGGAGCTCAATCAAGCTGCTGGATATGAACATTACACTCCACAGCATCTCTGTCTACCTCAGGACAGCCTAGGAGCTGATACCACATTCTTTTCTGGGAGGTTACATTGCTTTGTCTTGTCTGAAGCCTCATGCAGCCCATAGAAAACTCTGTATTTAAGAGGCCCCTGCATTCCATTAAAATGCTGAGTGAACATCACTGGGAGAAGACTGCATCTACATGAAAAGATTTTTATACAGTGACTGATTTTGACTGACTGCTGTTCTAAGGCAAACAAAGATTTAGGCCTGTGGCTGAGTTAGATAAAAGCTCAAGCTGCAAGGGCAAAAATTCTCCTACAATTCTCAAGGTTATTCAATTGACTGGATAAACTGAAACACTCCCACATAATCAAGCTCGGGGAAAGATTCTCACTGTCCTCATTTCAGCAAGCTCCATTTCCTTTGGTGGAAGTTTCCAGAGAACAGCTCAAAGACATGGTGCACAAGTGGTTCTTGGAGTCTAGTGATGACCCTTCTGAATGATGAATATTTTTGGTCATTGCAGGTTGAACTTTCCAGAAACATAAATCTGTGGTGAAATGTCATAGCTCAACAGTGTGAATCAAGAAAGGGGAAACGTTCTTTCATTTCATCTGCCAAGCATATACTTGGCCAGCTTTAAGATGCTAAATCATCTGTAAACAATGCAGACTTGGGCTCTTTTAGATGTTGTTCTCTCAGGAATGGTAGTTTTTCTATATTAATTGATCTATTCTAGAGATGGAAATTCATAAATTAAAGAAAAGTTTCAGCTAACAGATATACTTGTCTACAATACAGATGTCTACACCTACCATATAAGCAGACATCTATTACTTTTGTATGACTGTAATAGGATGAAGCCTAGAGACAAAAGCTAGAGATTGGTCCCACATCAACCACTCAGAATTTCTACTGCACCTTAGAGATCTCCAAAGGGAATGAGCTGCTAGAAATGCTGGAAAGAGTGACCCATGGCCTTGCTGCTGTCCATGGACATACTGTCATAACAATCTTCTGTATATGATGAATTTTTCAAGAAGCTGAGGTTACTTTAAATATAAGCAAATTGGAGAAACCACACTTGTTGATCTACAAAGCCGTAAATGTTATTATTTAAGTGAAGAAGAGCAAACCCAAAGCCATTATCAGGTGGTTGACCCTAAATGTCACTAGACTTAGGGAATAATTATCTAGTTTCATCAATGCATATTTTTTCACAGTAAGGCTAATATCTTACAACCTCTATAAAAAGTGGTGTACTCAAGACTGAAGGAATTGGGGGTATCTGCAAAAGGATGCATTTTTACGAGTTAAAACAGATCCTTAATTCTGTTCCCTGTTTATCCATTGTCAGATCATGTGAACAAACCATCATCTCACCTAATGTGAGATCAGCTGAGATGCAAGCTGTCTAGTTTGAGCGACAGAAAAGATGAACTATGTATGGACAAAGAATGCCTTCAATCCAAAGAAGCAAATATGCTAGAATTAAAATCTATGTTTTGGCAGTCATCTGGAAATGTTAATACTTTCAGAACATCACTCCGTGTATCAAGACCACACACCACATATTCTTTTTCAAACCAGTCATGCCCTTCTGACGTGCTATCAGTCAAAACCCAACTGATGATCTCTTTTACGACATTCCCTGCCCTTGGTAGCCAGCTGTTTACCACAGTTGCCATCTCAAGAAGTGCACTGACCAGGAGCTGGTCACATACATGTAGGGCTTGATTTCCACAGTGCCAGAAGCTGGCTGAAATTTAGTTATCTCCCATGCCTGACACCTTCTCATCCAGTGGCTCTAGGAAAACTGGTCTCCAAAAGTTAAGGCATGGTGTTAGGAACGTGAGAAGCTGTGCTACTAGTTGGACTGCTGTGGGAGGACTATCTTTTCATTGCTCTTATACATCTCCAGGTGAAAACACTCTGTTGAATATGCACCAAGGCCTCATGAAGTGTCAGTCTTGCAGCTGCAAGCTGGTGCCAGGTGAGACAAGATCGTGAGAGCAGAGCAGCGCATACAAAACCAGCTTGTATTATCACCTTCCCTTACTGCCCCTGCTTTATTTGGAAGCTAGGATGTTTCATCTGGTGTTTTAGTCTAGCTGAGACTGCACGTCTCTCTCTATCGCCATATGCTGCTAATCATCCCATGGAGTTCAGAGAAGGAAAATTAACTGTTTGGAAAGTAACTAACAGCAATAACAAAAACTACTTCAGGCATCGGAGGGAGTGATTTCTCCCACCCACGTTAGGCCAGTCAGTGTGAATTTGTGTTATATTTACTGCTTGCATTTCAGCATCCTCCAGGCAGATGACAAAATGGTGCAAAGCACAGCAGAAGCACTATATTTGCATCAGGTACAACCAAAATCTACAGTTCCTTCCACCAGTGGTGCTGGTTACATTTTCTTGTTTGTGAGACATACAAAGAGTAACTATTTGTTCAAACCTCAGCCTGGTTTTTCAGTACCAGTCTTCTTTCATTTCACAATTTAATTTTGCTTTTTAAGTCAAGGAGATAGAGAGGGCCTGGAGTCTGGAACCACAGCGTAAGTGCTGTGGTTTTTACGCCAGACATAAGGACAGAGTAAACAGATGCCCACCTAATTCATAGCTGAGACAAACAGATATAACCTTTTTTTTTTCCTTTTTGCAGTACACAGCACCCCATTTAATTTAATCCACTTTCTATTTCTCACCACAAAAACTTGCACATCATATAACTAATGCCAAAACCATTCAAGAGGTGTAGAGTTAAAATTAACCCTGTTTTAACGATCTGTCAGTATTGCTGGTCCTCGCAATTTTATCCTAAGTCTCTATGTAACCATAATTCTTTAAAGCAAAACTCTTAATTTTTCATTTGTTGTTTAAAGGGGACTAAATGTGAGTCTTAACTTAAATTTTACAGGATAAATTGTCTATTCCCCTGTCACAGAGGAAAGTGCTGAAGCATGACCACATTATATTTAAGGGGTTGCAAACACGAAGCAAAGAAAAAAATGCCGGTCTTACTATTTATTTGATATCCTATATTAAGACTCACTTTCACTGTGGTAATGGATATGACTTGTGGTTTTAAATGTGTGATGGTGACAGTAAAACTAATAGTTGCGTCTTAGGAATATTAATACCAATTAAGAGATTCTTTTTCAATCCCCCTTTCTTTCATATTTTAAGGCAGGCAATTCATTGAATTCTGCATGTAAATAGAAAGACCAGGAGGTAGTACTTAGGTTGCTAGAAGTTTCTTGTGCTTGTGCTACTTTTTTCTAAGATTATTTTCCATTATATTTTTTATGTTTCTATGGCTTTCAGATAACTTGCTACAGTGGTCACAGTTACATCTGTAAATTTCTCCTCATGTTAGCCAAAGGACTAGGAAAGGTGTCTACTTTTGTCACTAAGTTACTGAATTTTAATCTCCATTGAATATTATATATGTAACTTGTTTTCTTTCCTATGGTGACTTTTCTCCAAAAGTCATTTTGAAGTGAGTCACTCATTTTTTTCAAGTCCACATATTGCACAGAAATGCAGGAGAATATGAAAAGAACACCAATCTTTCATTTTGCTTTGATAAAATCTATATTTATACACAGAAGACAACTCATAATACTCATGGTTTATGGCCCCTATTTCATTTTGAAAGAAATTCACATTTGACACTATGTTTTGATCTATGTTTATCAGTCCCAAGAATGATAATGTGTGCTTGCTACTTGAAACGGCAAAATACTGGACATGTAAATAGGTGAAATTCTGGGTTGTATAAGTGTGTCACATAATCTTCTGCAGGAGAGAGTATGTGAGCAGGTTTGCTTATATGTGGTAAGTTTTTTCTAATAATTAAGCCATTAGAGCAACTCTTCCAGCACCAACTATAGAAAGCTGAAGATACTTGATTAGAGGTGGATGAGCTCTGAACATGTCCAGCCATGCTAGATTCCACATGTACAGCAGCTACTGTCTTTTATCCAGTTGTTTCACCTTTGACCAGATTCTCCCTTCAGTTATGTTTTTGCTTAACCCAGAAACCAATGGTGAAGTAATTTAATGGGAAGAGAGGGCGTAATGGAAATATGATATATGGTAATATAAAAATCCTGTCTCTTATGGACAAATGCAACACAAACCATAAACACAAGACATACACACCCTGTTTAACCTAAGCCACCAGCCTCAGTCTCTTTTATAAAAAGAGTAAATGGAGACATTCTAGTGCTCAAAGGTGCTATATCTTTAGCAGAAAATGAGATCATACAGAAATCAAGAAATACGGTAAAGTAAAATGTGAAAGAGTAAAGGTGAAAAAGCAAAGAGACTATTTGGACACAAATTATTTGATTGTTTGCAGTCTTGCATTCCTATTAGTTCAAGGTCTGACTCCCTGGAAAAAATGGCCACAAAGGCTACAAAGCATTGGCAAGGATACTAAAACTATGTCATACTTATTTCAGTATGCAAAATACAAAGGCATAAAAAATGTTAAATGATTTATTCTGTCCACTATCACATCCTAACACACCTTTATCCAATTTTAGTGCTCATTGTAATAAACACTTGTTTTGTGTATGACAGGCTCTAGGAAGCCCATAAATTCATTCTTCAATATGAACTTCATCATATGAAATCCACAGATTCTGCCACTAGGACATTTAAGACCAGGAGATGATAAATATATTGTCATAATCCTCACATTTACTTGACAGTTTTTGTAAGTTTTGCAAGTTTTCACTTGAGTAAGCAGTGTACACTGAACTCAGTGCTTGCCAAAAATGCTGCAGTTGCAGAAATGACTTTTCTTCTATCAAATGTAATTGACATGTATCTCACATGATTTGGCTATTTGTATGAACAGACAAAAATATACATTGAAAATAATAGTCATCCTCTTCTGGTGTACTATTTCATTCAATACATAATGACATCTTGTTTCTTAAGAAGAATGGTCTATGAGGTCAGAAAGAGGTTCTTACTATATAAAGACATGACAGGGAAAGTGAGAATTTCATATTGCATGATGAAAATAATCTAGAACTGTACTTTTCAATATCGTCAGCCATGCCATATTTAATTTTCTTTTGTTTTGGCATATAGGACTTTATTATACAATTTAATTATCAAAACAAAACGTGTTTATCTGAGTTTCAGATTTTCATTTTCATTTTGTTTTAAAAAATTAATAGATTTATGCGACCAAATACAATCTGTAGCTATCTTAAAATCTGAGAGTTCAGGAATTCCCCTCATTTTTTGCCTTTAACCATTTTTGAGAACAAATTTTAAACTCTTCAGGACTTTAAGAATAAATTAAGTAATGAATACTAAGATACAATTTAAGAATAAATTATGTAATGAATTTTAAGATAAAATTTCTTCTGTATATTTAGAATGGGAAATATCTTTCTTGACAGTTAGGAAATATTTTTCTTGAAAAAATTAGTTTTCATCTATGTACCTGAGTTTCCCCATCCAGAAGGAGAAACAGTCATTTTAGAACTTAGTGAAGTCCAATAATTATTGAAGTTAGCAACTCCCATCATAACGGCTAAAAATGTTAGTGAAGAGAAGCCTAATGGTGTGCACCTTAAGATATTAAGGTGAAATACTGTCAAAGTCCAACTGTGCAAAGTATATTAAAAGAAAAATCTGTGCTCAATCGCATATGGATCAATATTTTTGTCGGTGCTCTGAGTTTTATCATTTGATGCATGGCATGAAGTAAAACTATTCAGAGTTACATTAGAGATAACAAAACATTTCCAGGAATATAAATCATATTTGAGGAGCTTTGTGAACCTTTAATTAATGGGGAGTTACAGAGACATGAGGCAATTTTATTAGAAGTTCAGTTCTAAAACCATCTTTCACTGTCTGTTGCCAGAATCAGGATATTAGCACAGATGCACCTCTCATCTGACCCTCTTTAGCTGCTCACATAGCCTTTGTAAGAAGAGCAAAGTTTATTCCAGCACTTATGCAACTGCCTTTTTATAATTGATGATTCTGACATTTTTAAGATGGCTTGTTTGTTTAAAGGCCTGTAATGAAAATTTCTCAATGACATAAGGAGCACTTTTCCAACCAGGAGGCGGGCATGAAGTGAATCCTGATGGCAAGTGAGAAGCCCCTGGAAAAATTCTTCCAGCTTTTTCTGTCTCTGCCCCACAAAGGTTTTCTCCCCTCCAGCAGTCACATAAGTGTGGTGTTGTCTCTGAGTCGGTGGATGGAGGTGGAGCTCGAGGTGTCCTGCTGCTCCTGAATGCTCTGTGTGTGCAGCAGTGGGAGCTGCCTGGGCACCGCTTGCTCCTCCACAGCTCCTCCTTCAGCAGGTACCAGAGGAAAGCAGTGCCATGGTGATGGAGCCAGGGTCCCCTAAACACTGCTCTGCTGCCATGCCCAGATAAGTGAGGGTTGAGTACAGGAGCTTAGACAAATTCTTGGTGTCTGGAGCTTCAGTGTTTTGCCAGGTCTCAGCTATCAGCCTCAGGGGGTGACTGGCTTGTGGAGAGAGGAGAAGAGGGTCCAGTCTCCAGAGACTGGGTGCAGAACAGGGAGAAAACTGACTGGACTAGGATATGCTGGAGCTGAAGATGAGATAATTTGTTTTTGTTCTGCGGGGAGGCAGGGAGAAAAGGCAGTAATTTTATGCTAGAAATGCCTGGAGAGTGGGTGTTTCTATGCATGTGTGAGCGTGTAGGAGGCAGGAGGGGGAGGGCAACATACTAAAGAAAAGAAGAAAGGAGCTCTGCAAGAAAGGTCTGAGAGCAGTGATGTGAGTACAGATCTTCTAAACACTGGCAGTTTCACTCCTTTTGATGTATTGCTTTCTTCTTCAGCTCCAAATTGGAAGTAAATTAAAATTCTTTGTATTAAACTAATCTCTTCTGCTTTAAAATCAGCATCACTGTATGCAGTATTTACTGAGACTTTCTTTGCCTTACTGAGCATCACCTGTAGTACAGCTGGGGAAAAGTCAGTTAATATTGGACACCCTTTCTTCATAGGTGTTCCTTGAGAATTTATTCATAGGCTAAAAGTCAGTCATGAAGCATATTGGATTATGCTGCTGTTCTGCTAATTGTGATTTCTTTTATTCCACCTTTACATAAGCAAAATAGCAAGTCTCAATTAGCAAAGGCTATCAGCAGTTCATGATTATTGGCCTGAAAATCACGCCTTTGAATCCTGCAAACTCATCACTTCTGAAGAAGCTGTCAGAACTAAGCGTGTAACATGGTGAAGGGCTGAAAGAGCACAGAAAAAAAATTGGTTGTTTTGCACTGGGGTGATTCAAAAAAGGCATCAGAAGGAGGTGGGAAACTGGAAAATGAGAAAAATGAGGTAATGATGAGAACCTGACAGTGCTTTCTTGTAAGGGGGAAGTGGAGAAACATCATTGTGTGTGAGTGAAAGACACACTAGATGTGTGGGGCAGCATTAATCATACCCCCACCACTAGCGTGTTACCAGGATTATTCTCTTGATATGGGGCAGAGCCTCAGCCAGCACTCTTGGTACTCGTCTTGTTTGTGGATTCTTTCTTCCACTGAAACCTCCACAAAAGTTCGTGTGCCACACAGCAGCCTGGTGTGCTCAGGAGGTTTTCCTCAGGCAATTTGAGAGGAAGACACCCAGCCACGGCAAAGACACTGCCTCATGTCAGACCTTGTCACTGGCACTAGAAACCGCACTTGTATTTAACCTTGTTTATTTAACAAGTGAAATTGAGGGTAGATTGCCAAATTCCACAGGAAATTCATGCAACACTGCAGTGCTACACATGGTATGAAAATATTGATCACATTTTATGTGTTTATACTTTTAATATCATTTAAGAAGGTTGTTATATTTTAGTGGGAGGGAGTTGTGCTAACACAGATAGGAGAAGCTGAAAACACTCATATCGTCTCTGGTCATTTTCCAGGCAGGTCACAATGGCAGCATCATTACTCAGAGCTCAAAAAAGCTTCCTTTTTTCGGTAGATTTTTTTTTTTTAAATCTCTTTAGTCTGTCTTGTTCTAATTATTTTCTGCATATCAGACAAAAGTGTATTTTTTCAGGCCTAACTTGATTGCATCAAAAGATGCCAGTGACTATTATATAAGAGATTCTAGTGTTTCTAGCACAGTTGAAAAAGTAGTTCTGAATTGTTTGGGGAAATAGGGCTAATAAGAATTGTACTTGAGCAATTGTTTATGTCAAAAATTCTGCTCCAGCCAAGGTGCTGAGCAGATGGATTTTTATTTTAAACTGTGCAGTGTTGTAACTACTGTGTTTCAATAGTCCATTCATTTCTGAAAGCAAGGTTGTGATACTTTAATAATTTTGTTTGCTACAAGAATAAAGAATTCATCTTTGCTAGGTCATTATAATTTCAAGTCAACCGGAAGTAATATTTTTCCAAAAATGTTGGGGGGATGTTAAAAAAAAATTCAAATTGAAAATAATATGAGCTTAAGAACATTCAGTGAACAAAATCACAATGTTTCTAATTTTTAGATGGTTTTTTAACTTAACTATTCCAGAAAAATTGCCACAGACTGAGAAAATCTTCTACCTAACCCCAAGCTAGATGCGATCAGCCTGGTCCCAGGGATATAGGATTTCATCTTTTCCACATAAAAATATATCCACACTTAGATTCTAGTCTCACTTTGCATGTGTGTGTCAGAAGCAGGAGATAATTTTTTCTCTAGTATGAATTCTGTGTTGAACATTCTTTACCACGGGCTGACAGGAAAACCGAGGATTTCCCTGATTTGGGTCTCCAGTTAAGTTGTGCAGGAGTGGCAGTGGCCGTGGCAAGTTACATCAGGCTGGATCGTGCTCTCTCTTTCTCTCTCCCCCCCTCTCCTTCTCTCTCCCTCTCTATCTCACATAACTTGAAACCCAGCTGTGGGAAACAGCCAGGCCAAGTATGGCAAAAAGGAGGGACTAGAACAAAGACCCTGTAGCAAAGAATAAAATATAAAGTGTGATCTCAATAAAGACTGTATTAGAATCTGTTTGCACAATGCAAACACAATCAAGACAATGTAGACAGCCTTTAATCTATCATTTTCCAAAAGATTACCCCAAATTTGGAGTATATAATAGAAATCATAAGACACTTGAAACAATCTCTCTCAGAGTCAAGACTGGAAGGGGAAAGTCAGTGTGTTTACTCAGTTCTGATGGCCTTCCCGTGGCAATGCAAGCAGCCCTGTCCAGTTGACAAGCAGAGTGATGCATAATACCGGTACAGTATAATTTCATCCACTTCAACAGACTGCAGCAAGATTTTTACTCTTTATTGCAGTGACAGCAAGTTCTTCTCCCAACTGTTAGAAATTACGTGAGATACAACTTTTTTGTCTGTTTATATCCTGCAATAGCAGGGTTTAGGGACAGGCTAAATATCAAACCTACTCCTTCAGAGTAATTTACATTTCTCATGCACCATAGCCTTACTATTTTATTGCTATTGTTTATCTAAACAGGTAGTCTTTTATATCCTGTTTTATCTGTAAAAGAGAAAAATCACATTAAGCTCATATAATTTTCATTCCTTTTCCTTTCATTTCTTTGCACTTCAGTCAATTTGATGCAATGGTATTATTCTTCCATTAGATGAAGGCACACCTTGTATTTTCGTGTTTGAATTAGGCAGTGTATCTGTCTTTTAATGTGGGAGAGCAAGATATTTGAGGAAATTGCAGAATGCTCATGTAGCTAATTTCTCTTTTAATGGCAACAGTTTTTAATCTCTTTCACATCTTGTTGGTATCTAAGCACATCTGGGTCTTAGGTATTCAAAATCCTTGTTATGCCTCAAGACCATTCTTTCCAAATGGATTCTATTTGTGCAAGTGAAAAAGAAGACTATATTATCATTCATCTTAAACAGTCTTGCTTTTGCAGATTCCCTTTAACTACACAAAAATAACCATACAGACAAGTACTCATTCTACTTTTTGTGGTTGGGGGGAGGGCAAAACTCCTTTTATAGAAGAAATGTAGAGGGTGGGTAAGAGAGAGTTGAGAAAATACTTAGTTCTAATCCAAAGTAGAACCTGCATAGACTCCAGTGGAACAGAAGCACATCTGTTATGTGCAAACAGTTCTTCCCTGGGCATGCGGAAGACTTGCAATTGGACCTGAACCTCATCTTTGATATTACACATTTTAATGACGATATTTTTTTGAATGACAGGACAAAGTCATTAATAGGTTTGGGGACCATGCTCTTTGTAAGATTATCTATGGACAGGCAAGAACAGTGCAAATACAGAAATGCCTTTCAGCTTCCTTGGCCAGCATAGGGGACAGTAGGCACTGATATCAGAGGCATTTGTCTCACAATTTCTTCACATTGTTATATTTCTCCTTCCATTGCTGCTAGTATTTTTTTTTCTCTATTTCCATGTCACTTAATTGATATTATCAGTTCCACTATTCCCTTGTCCTAGGCTGGCTTCGACGGATCTCTGGTGCTATGGGGCTCTTTCTGAGAGCAGCAGACAAAACTGGACACAGGGAGAGATGCTCTCTGCTTTGTCAGGGTGAAGGTTGTCCTGTGCCTTCAAGCCCAAGTGGACACAACTGGAAGAAAATGTGCCACCTCTGCTTATCAGAAGCTCTGCACCAGAGAAACAGCTATGCTTGCTGTTCTATAAATTCCAGATTGCCTCAGAATCCACAACATGCTCTCCAGTTTTCAGACTAAATGGACCACTTATTTTCCTTCTAAATCAGTACTGTTTTTGAAGCTAGCTGAAGATATATGAATAAGTGTGAAAATATGCATACTTCTGGTTTCCAAAAGTACTTTTTAGATGAGTTCTACTAGGTGGAACTGTGGGATTCAGCATTTAGTTTGCAGCTCATTGCAATAAATCTGGGATGACAGTGAAGTCAGAGAATGAAAATATGGTCCCTGTTAATATCAAAGTTACTGTCCTCTCTTTTTATGGTGTCTGTCACATAAGAAATAAGCACACTGAGAAGCATTCACACTAGTTATCCCTAGCATATTGAATAATTCATAGAAGTGGTGTTAGAAATTGTGCTATAGGGACATTAACAACATGAAATCAATTTTTTTTTTCACAAACCACTTCTACTGTCTCAGTTAATCAGAATACTCCTTTGCCATGGGAATGCTAGCAGTGCTGTTACAGTAGTTTTGCCATAAGAGATACAAATACACATATTTTTGGAAGGATAGTGAAAAGACTGGATAGTTTCATTCTCAATAAAAATAAAATGATAGAACTCTTCAGAATTTGTTTCTTCACTGTGCTTAATTGTAATTCCACTTATTCATTAACCCTGAAAGCCTTGACTGTTTCAATAGCAGTTCACAGTATTACAGGCTCACTAGACATTTAATGCTTTGATTGATTGGTTCATCTTTATGTATATAAAGTTTGTCAAGGCTAAACAATTTTGGAATTCCTTGGTGAGAACAGCTAAAGGACTGTCAGTTTCAAAATTATGCAATTCATTCTTCTAAATACTAATTGAAAACATAATGTATCAGCTAGTAATGGTATAAAATTAGGGGAAAATTATATTTTGTAATTATAACATTTAGTACATGTTATCAATTATTGTAAAAGCTTGTTCTATTTTGTGAACTGGTTTATTGTTCTTTATTGTTTATTGTATTGAACAGGTATAAAGTCTCCCTCATGTATCATCATAAAATCCATGAAATCAAAATGCACTAGGTCAAAAAAACCACTGAATTCATTCACCCAGCAGTGCTTAACTTTGCTGTTAGGACAAAATTATTCATGGTGATGTCTCTCTTGTTAGTGTCAGCAGCCACATCTTTGGTTTGAGTGATTCACAAAGACAATTTTGGGTTTCTTTTCTGACTTGTAGTTTGTAATAAATGCAGAGAGAGCTAAAATAGACAAGAAGCCGTACTTTCATTTTTATACCCAGGGCTGTTTGGTTTTTTTTTAGTTTGATCTTAGGTACCTGAGTTTCTCTGATTATAATCCCCACTGAAAATAATAACTATGTAATTGCACTGTATTTCTAAAAATTGCAGTTGACATATAAGCAGTTGACACCTGACTGTGGTTTTTGTCTGGAAACCATTTTCTGGTAGTGCCTGTATGTGAGCATTGCTTGCATACAAGTCTGAAAAATTAGTAATTTCATCCTTAAAGTGCCATAAGAAGCAGAAAGAACAAAAAGGAGTTTTAATGTAAATTGCCGTCCATTTTGAAAACATTAACTTTTGGAGCAGTATTCACTAGTATGCTCCAGCCTGTTTGTGCCTTCCTGAAGCAGGACAGGGATTTTAGACAGGCAGCCAGTTGGAGTATTTTTAAAGACAAGGAAGAACAGAGCACCCAGTCCACAGCTTCTGCTTTCTCTATCACTCTGCTGCTGGCATTCATGTCCCACATTCCTCCTACTCCTTCCATCCCTGTACCCCACAGCACACACACTCACCCGTTGCTCGCCCTTGGTTATCCCCTGTCTCCAGTGCGCTGCATCCATTAACACATGGCACTCTTGCACTTCTTTGTGCACTTCTCATGCAGCATTTCTAAGAAGAATGTTTATGGAGTGGCTGTCCCACTTCCCTCCATTTTAACAGGCTTTCCAAAGAAGAGGAAGTTGTGCATATAATATTCTTGAGAGAACTTTTCCGTGAATCACTTTCTACCACTATGGCTACCATGTCCAGTGGGACGGGAGACAACAACTGGATCTCAGTTTTTGATGGACATAGAAACAATACACTCTCAGGATGGATGGTGCCACCTACTTTGTCAGGAGCAGGATAGAAATATTGTACAGTAGCAAATGACATTTAGTGGTAGCCTTTTGAGGAAAAATTAGATACAATGACAATTTTGGGAAGGTCTTTTTAATTACAGGCCACCCATGGAATGATTCTCAGGGAACATTGGGAGATGGCAGGCATAGTGGGAGACTGCTTTTTGTGGTCTGAGAAAATAGTTTTATACGGCATCACAGTCATTTATAATAACACATTTTAATTTACTTTTATTCATTAGCTAATTAACAAATTGATAAATTTAGACATCTAGAAAATTAATTCTTTTATAAAGAGGAAGGGCATGTTCTCATACATAATAGGCTTAATGCGCCTCTATGTAAGATCTCAGATTTGACTGCTGGACAGCAATTGATGTATCCATATTGCAGCACAGTTTGTGGCAAGTGTTGATATCCAAACATTCAGCTGTACCCCTACATTGCACTGGAAAATGATGGAGTATTTGCCCTGCAGTGGTATTGTTATTGGTCATGTATTTACTACAGTGGAAGTGAAGTCCCAACAATATTGTGACTCCTCAGTGGTATAAACCATACACGAGCACCACAAATTCTCCTCTCTCTCAGAAACCAAAACAGAAAATAGAGAAGGTGGATGAGACATACAAGGAGGAAGAACAGCTAGTGAGAGATTGGATACCCTCATGAAAGGAGAATGTGATTATTAGCCTTAGAGCTAAAAGGGCAGAAAGTGACCTTTTCCTAACTATTATAAGGCTGGAGTTTTCTGTGTGTTATAAAGCAGTTTTAAAGAAGGAGCTTGGTGAGACTTTTGTTAATGATTTTGCCTCCTTCTTCCTAAAAAAAAAAATATTGTGCAAGCTGAATTTTCTAGTTTATACTCAGTGTAGTATTCAAAAATCAGCTGAAAGTGAAAGAATAATTATTCAGTGGTGAAGGTGTTAAATTGTTTTGCAAAGAGTAACAATATTGTCCTTGAAAATGAGTGCTTGGCAGTGAAAGAGGCTCTAGAGATATTAAGGCAACCAATATTTGCTTGGAAGGAAGGTCAGTTTGATAATACATTACCCTCTATTAACCTGGAAAAATACTATAAAACCTTAGAGAAGCTAAAGGGACTCCACTGTTTATCTTTACCATGCAATTTTAAAGCAACTAATATATTTTAACATACCTGAAAAACTATTGAATAGATCTTTTGGTATAGAAATTACGTGAGAGACTCTCTGAAGTTAAGGTAATTTTTTTGTTGTTGATGATTTTACAATCAAAAAAAGACAGATAATATAGAGGTAATACATAAGATAAGCAGATATAAACTAAAATTTGAATGGCCTTCATAAAACTTAGGAGTAGAAAATTACTTATATGCTAGCCATTGATTTGTATAAGCATTTGTTAATGAATTGGTAATCAAATATAGCTCCATTTCAAATGCACAGAGGTATTTATATGTAGTAGACTATTAATAAAAATCCATTTATTTAGCTAGTAATTATTTCAATGTTTTGATACATTTAATTTCTGCTTGATAAAATGCTCCACGTCTTTAATTTTGCACAAAAGCATTGATCTGTAGTGGTCCAGACATCTTTTGAAATATCTGTCTCTGAAAGGTGCTGTCCTTGTAAACTCAGTTGACTACTTTCAAGATACAGCAAGATTTGAGGATTTATGTATATGTATAACTAGGAGTGCACATATAGATATTCTGGATTTCTGGTTTGGCGTGACAGGAGAGGCTCCAATACCTAGGATGAAGCAGTGAATGAGCACACATTTCATTACAATTGGCAGGATCAAGGATACAAGATGTTTAATCAGAGTCAGATTCTTCAGCATAATGTTTGGTAGTGAATTTATAGCATAAAAAGTAGGATCTGGGACAAGAGTAAACATTTATTTTGGGAAGAATCTGGATGTATATTACTGTTATTGCAGACTGACCTTGCTAATCAATAAATCAGAGCAACGCCTTCAGATTTGGTGCCTGGCGTTTGGCTGCACATCCATGGTTTGGATCTGAAATAAGCACACTGATTGCTGGCAGCTCACATTGATCTCAGTCAGCAGAATGTGGACCTGAGCAAGGAATACACAAAACATCCACAAATCAAAGCTTTAAGTCTCAGCTTTAAATTAAATTAATAACCTGACTGATAGTCGAATCAGATTTGTACTGGTCTCAGAGAGTCAGCTGGTGAATTAGACACCTGGATGGGCACTGTGTGAGTGTAGCAGGAAAAACAAAGTATTGATCAAACTATGATGAAAATCGTAGTTTTACCAAATAGATAACAGAGTTATAAAACTGACCCACTTCTGGCAGTAATGCCCACTTCAGTTACAAGGAATCTCCTTGGAAACCATAATATCTCTAAAATAGAAATGAATTTTCAAGTTGTACCTCTATAGATTTTAAATGGAAACTAATCCTACTCATCTATCTTTGCACATGCTTTTTAAGTGTCCAACACACTGCTGTTACTTTCACAGATCACTAATTTAGTATGTGACTAGTTATTCTTGTCCTCATGGTGCTAGCATTACTCAAAGAAATAAAATAGCTCTATTAACCATTTCAGTTCACAACATGACTGCCTATTACTAAAAATTCCCAGTAACATATATGTATATATTTCAACATATGAAGGCATTTACCACTGTACTGCAGCATCTTTATAAATGTTCCATCTGATTCCTCACCTCATCCATCTCCCTTTTTTCTTCCTGGCAGTTTATGTCAGGAATCAGAAGTGGCAATGGTATGCAGTTGACAATGCTGCTGAAAATGTCTTCCACCAGGGACAGGTGGCACATTGCCAGGATTCCCAGTCGGGCACGGGGGCTGTTTGGTATTTACATCATGCTTTTCCATACCCTTATGCCTTTAGGCTGCCGGGAGGCTGGCTGGGCTACTTTCCTCCTCCTGGGAGCCATTACCTAGATAAATGTGATGCGCCGCCTACAGAAATAAAATGTGCATACAAAAGCAAATGTGTTGTAAATTTTGACCTCCTTTTTCTAAAGAAAAGGAAGGGTTTCATTTCTGCATGAGACTCTGCACACAGTGACACCTTTCAAAGTGATCCCGAATAGCTATGCAAACATGGCATACATTTTTTATCTCGCTCTTCAGATCCACTGACGTTCTGTCATGCAGTTCATTCACACCAGGCATTTCAGGATGCACAAGTAGTTCCTGCAAGCAAAGCTTAGACAGAACGACCTTACATAATTTGTAAATAAAAGGCTGCCTTGAAAATTGGACCTTTTTCTTTTTATGTGGTCTTGCCCCCAATATACTTACCATCTTTTAAATAATTACTTTTTTTGTAAAGTAGCAGTTTTAACATCTATTCTGTGCTTTCAGATGCTTGAAGAAGTGAAAAGCTGTTTCTAGGAAGAAAATTTGCCTACTCTTTACTACTTTATGACCAGCATTCATTTAAGTATGCTTTTGCTATTGCATTACTTACATTTTTTAATCTACAATGTTTCATGTTTACTGGATCAGCAAATAATCAAGGTCTTTAGATTTTTCTGGAATGTATTTTATTTCTCTCCTAAATAAATGCCTCTATTTAAATAGCTTTTACCACTATATGCAAAATACAAATAAAATGGAAATAGTTTCTTCTACTAATCCACATCTGCCTGAGTGTAATTGCATGATACATGCTGGTTAAGCACAAAAATTTTGAATAGACAGCTTTTTAATTAGGCATATGCATTGGGTCACAGCAGAATTAAAATGGGTTCTAAAAAATTGATTGTATAAAATGGCACCTGCTTACTCAACAGATCTGAGTCTTGGGTAAAGTTGCAGACAAGTGTTCATGTCACATCTTTGTGCTGGCCCCTGAAGAAAAGTTCAGAGCCAGTGTGCTCAGTCCTTCCAGTGATGGCAACAGATTTTAGCCCAAGTTAATCACTCCTACAATGTTGTTTTGTACAAGTACTGACTCAAATGTGACAAATAGATGATTTATATCTGTTCAGGTTTCAGTAAGAGGAAAATCTGGGTCTATCTTAAGCCGCTTTGCGTGCCTGAATGCCTAGGAATACGTGTTGGCTTGACTTTTTGTCTGATTCAAATAAATAATGAAAATAATAATAACTAATGATTGATCAAATAAATAATAATTTTTATTACCCTGAACCTCAGTTTCCAGAGTTCACTGAGTGAAAGCAGCATCTGTGGTAAATGGTTACCTGTCAGCTTTGCTGAGTTTGTCACACATGGGTAAAACTTTCTGTATGTGATGAAGACTGGGAAATGGTTCTTCCATGCCAGTATGAGCAGTGCTATTTTAATGGACTATTCAGTGTTCTCACATACCAGCAAGTGGTCCTGAAACTATTTCTGAATGCAGAGGCGGCTGACCATTATATGTCCCAGCAGCTCTTTTTATTTCACTGTGGCTGCTGCAGTACTGTTTATGAGAAAGTTGTTTTAAAGCTGATAATAAAGTGGTCAGTTTTAAATTTAGCTCTTTCAATCAGTAGCTGTAGTTATTGTATGCATGTACTTCTCCCCAGGTTACCTTCTCGATACATTTTAGCAGTTAATCTAATGTTCTTCTTTAGAAGAAATAAGTAAGGATTTTCTTGGCAGATGTTTTAAGTACTTCAGTACTAATACGCAATAGTTATCTTACGCAGCAATCTCCTTTAAGAAGTTGTTATAATTCCAAAATTTTTATTTAAAAGTAAAGGTAATTTTGTATTGAGTATTAACAAAATTAGGCACCCTCCTTTTTTTTTTTCATAAAGACAAATCCGGCTACCGTGAACTACAGGACCTTAGGCTTTATCTCTTGTTTGTAAAAGTCAGGCCATCAGATCTTAGCAGGTAGAGCCAAATAGATTTTACAAGATTCTGTAGCAAGTCAGAGTACAAGAAATCAGAGAATTTCTGTTTATGCAGAACTTTCTGAAATATTTTACATCCAAAAAGTTGCTTTTAGCCATTTGTAATGGAAATTATTTATTCACACGCTGGATTAACACCTATGGCAAGTGGAAGGAAGTTGAGTTTCAAAGTTTCAGAATGTAGTTTGTCTACTACTGTTTAACTAAAGGATCCCTCACACACTAGATGTCTGTTCTGCTACTTGTAATTGTATGTGTGAATGTAAAAATGGCTCATTTCTAACAAATCTTTGCTTCTTTCATGACCATCAATCACATGCCTTTGTTATTAAAATTACCCCCATGTTTCATATCTCAGTACTGGAAACGTGCTCTGAATTCATTATTAACAGACTCCAGTGCCAGCAATCTTGCAGCACTCTGCAGAAAGAGAAGACAAGGTCACTGCTGAGAAGTGACAGAAATATCTGGTAATGACAGTAGAGAGTGTGGGCGGGCAGGTGAAGGGAAAGCTTCAACGATGAAGTAATCATGTATTGCTAGTTCTGAAACTGATGCAAAGTACGCATATGCAGAATTTAGATTACATGGGTGAGAAATGCAAGTGGGAATAAACAATGCTGGAGAAGTTAGCAGAGTTTATGTGGGCTATAAATGCAGCAAAAAATTATGCAGCCCAAGTCCTGCAGAGCTGGTGTGTCCTGTGCTGACTTGCCAAACCATGAGCTGGTTTTAGCTGCGTTGCTATTGGCTTGTGCCAGCTGCAGGGGGGTAGCAGAGCTGTCTCCACCCCAAATCACAGCGTTCTGTCATATTTTAAGCACATAAACCTAGCACTAAGAGCATGATCAAAAACCTGTCAGAAAGAAAGGAGACATTTCTACTAAATTTCGAACAAAGATCTTATCTGCACTTTTTTCTCTCTGCACTTTTTTCTCTGCATTCAGACTTCAAAGTTTAGTGAATCCTAATTGATAATAAGAATGGCAGTCTAGTAGGCAATTCAGTTCACTGAAGTACAGCCAGAAACCTAAGTGCACAAGAAACAATAAGAAGTAAGCAAAATGTTTGTATACAAATAGTGGAAACACAGGTAAGAAAATGGACAAACTTTACCTACTAGTGCAAGATGTTTACACAGAAAATCTAGGGATAATAAAAACCTAGCAGAAACAATAACTGGAGTCAACTGAATAGTACAGGTTCTTCAGAAAGGAGGTAAATAGAGCTGGTAACATTGCCTGAAACTATAGGATAATTTGTGATGAAACTAGTTATGTCAATAAAACAGATTCTGTTTGGATTAAGCACTTCAAGCATGAAAAAGTTGGGGGATTTTTTCAGAATTAATGCTTGTGGAAAATCCCTAGGGTGTCAGATTTCATTCTGCAACATTATTGTAGAGAGGAATGTAAAACAGAATCTGTCATTAAAAGATGTAGAAGCTCACAAATTTCTTCACCAGTTACTAATCCAACTAAACATAATGATAGTATAGATCTGGTTTTTGCCTTGAAATATGTAGATAACAAAATGTAACCTCTAATCAAACATTCAGGCACTGAGTCAATTAACATTACATGACAAAATAAGTAATGGTCAGCGGACTTTAATAAGCAAAACAAGCTAGTTAAATAAATGAAATATTATGGGGCTTCATGGTTGTTTCTGTGAAGAAGACATCAAATTCCATCGAGTGTAACATACGGTGTTGTACCTGGCAACAGGAAACTAGGTTCAGCCATCCAGGAAGTCCCCTCCAGACCCATGTTCCTAAATTTGTCAGTTAAATGCAGGAGCCTTGACTAGAGCAGAGGTAACTTTAAGACAGTTTGCCAAATTTGCTTGCTGTCAGTATTCTTTAACATTCATCAACTCGATGCTGAATTTAGACATTGAAGAATCTGTTTTTGTGACAGTGTAGATGTTTGAGATGTAGGCCAGGCTATCTGTTGTCTACTGGGTGTCTATCAAACCTGCCAGTTCATCTAGAGAGTCTGATTCAGATGCCTTCTCCATAGATCAGCCCTTCTGGGCTCCCTCATCCCTGAACAGTCTTGAGTAAGATAAGGTTAGTATGGCATGTGTACAGTTTGTACAGGCTAGCGAGGAAGATGAAACTGGACATCATTCTCTGATAGAGAGGGTGTTCACCCTGGAGAAGAGAAGGCTCAGGGTGATTTTACCAATCTAGGTAAATACCTGTGCAAAGAAGATGGAGCCAAGCTCTTTCCAGTGGCAAGAAAAGAGGCAATGGGCAAACATTCAAACACAGGAGGTTCTCTTTGAACATCAGAAAACACTTTCCTACTGGGAGGGTGACGGAGCACTGGCACAGGTTGCCCAGAGAAGATGTGGAGTCTACCTCCTTGGAGGTTTTTAAAAGCCACCTGGACATGATCCTGGGCAACTGGTTCTAAGGGATACTGATTGTCTGTAAGCAAGCTCCAGTCATTTTAGTAAATTTTATTCTAAAAGTCAGGCAAAGTTTGATGCTTAATATAAATGTTCTGCATAGCTTCAGAGATACCCACTCACTGTGAAACTGTGATTTCTGGAGGCAGACTGGCTTGCTCAGAAAATCGGACAGGAATTATAAAGTGGATCGCTATTATGCTTGTGCATATGCACCCATTATTATTAGAAGTAGCAGAAGAGAACAGGCAGAAAAGATGCTACAGGAACCTGTAAGGGAATTTTCGTTAAGAAGAAAGGTTTTGAACTTTGCATTAGCATGGCTCTGGCTCTGTAATGCTCTTAACTTATCTCTCTCTTCCTAGCAAATGCTGGGTACTTCTCTCTGTGTCAGCAATGAGGAACTCTCAGCCTGGAAAAATGACTTAGGTTTGGAGAAAGTACAGCCAAGAGATTAATTCAAAAGATTTCTGAAATTAACTCCTTTTTTCCATCTTTCCTCTCTCATGATCTGAAACTGTTTCTCCCCAGGGCAGCTCCTTTCTTTGAGCTGAGCTTAGTAACTCATGCCCTTGTGCTCATCACACTTAACTTGTGGCTGTTCATTCTCCGTGTGACAGTACAGAAGTGGGTCCCAAACAGTCCCACTGTGACTGAGTTACAGCTTCAGTGTGTGCCAGGCATGCTATTCATGTTATACCTCAGAAACAACAAAGAGCTTTAAAAATATCGATTCAGGAAATCCTGAAGGATTTTCTGCTGTCCTCTGAGCGATAATGCAAGGTTGTTATTTGAAGAAGTTCTTACCCCAGATCTTCTGGTGCTCAGTTTTGCCTGTTTAATGACTGGGGAAAGGGACTACTTGGCCTGTATGTTTCCTGACTGCACTCTTTTTGCAAAAGCTTTTCACTACAGACCTATAAAATGTCGACTAGTTTATGTTATTTTCTGATATATTGAAACCATATTGATTTAAGTTTTATACCATAGCTAATCCTGTCCAAATGCTTAAAGTGAAGGGCTGAAAACAGACAACAATTTACTTGCCCAACACAAAAATCGCATTTTTTCTTTTGCACCCTGCTAATGTATTGTAAGAGAGGATGAACGAACAGATTGGTCTCCTCCCACCACATAGCTGCATTGCCAGCACTCAGGAAAATAAAGACTGCATGGATTAAAAAGTCTCAAGGTTACTATTAAGGCATAGCTGCTGAAACAGGAGCATGCACTGGAGAGCTCTCAGTTCAACAGAAGCAGTCCTGTTGTGAGCAATGTCAGCCTCACTGCTAACGTGGGAACCAGGGATGAGAATGCAGGTAAGATCATTCCATACCAGGGCATGAGCAAATCATGATGAATTGCAGCCATTGCCACAGTAATTTGTATGGTGCATTTTTTCTTTTAAATCTTGACTTTTGAAAACTGCTTTATTTTCAGCTGCTTGAGACAAAAGCAATGGAGTTCTTTCAGCACTGCCTATGAAGTGACATTACTGTTTGTGCTTGTTTTGAAATCTATTTATGCTGCACATTTAAGAAAGCATTTGCAGCTCCTAAGCTATTATGTGTGTAATACTCACAATCATTTAAACAAACTTCCTTAGCATTTTTTCCCTAGGCACCCTCTGAAGAAATCTTCCTCTGAATCACAGTTTGTGCATATGCAATTAATTACTGTCAGGCTGTTACACAGACTGATCATGTGGGAATTGACCATTTCATTTTCACATAGAAACAGCCTTTGCCTTTTGCTGTCACTTAGAAACAGCCCTTGCATTGGCATCTTGATGACGCTCTTATCCTCAGTTTGCTTGATTAGATATTTTGATTGAAGTACTTGAAAGACAAAATTTCATAAATATGCTTAAAGCAATTCCACCCAAACCACCTCATTCTCCCTAAATCATTCTCATTTTATTGCTGAGTTTTCAAATACCTTTAAAAAGCTTTGTGTTGTTATGTGTCAATTTTTGAACTGTGTACCTTGTAGACATCTCACGGTATCCTGGTGATTAATGGTAGGATAATAAGACAATCTTCACTTAGAAAAATACTGTAACTTCTAGAGTTCTCTAACCATATATCCTTTTTTTTCTAGAAAGATGCAAACTGTTTTATGAAAGTGCAAACTGATTGTGGGTCATCAAACTATTCTGAATATTGTTTCTACCGATCACTCATATTTATTTTAATATGCACCTAAGAGTACATTAAAAAATTATTTATGGCTATGAATATATAGATCTATTCTAACACCAAGAAGAATCTTGAACTTATTTCTGAACCTTTCAGTAACAGTAGGTGGTTGGTGCATGGGCAGTATGGAAACCCATAAATAGCCTGTTGACTTAAGTATTCTGCTTCCATATGCTCAGACTGGTAGCTCTGCTATACATGAGACAAGATTTGGAGGTAAAGGTAGTATCTTTGGTTTTATTTGACCAGCTGGTTAGGTGAAAATATTAAACTGATTTTTGTATATTTGCCTAGATTTTTCTAATAAAAAACTATTGAGCCTAGCTAAAAAAATTTGGAGTGTCATTTTCCTTGAGCCTTTTGGCTACAACAAAATGCCATGAAACATCTCTACATTATGCGAGATAAATAGTTCATGCCTAGAATAGGAAATGACAGTAGTAGTTCTGAATGGCTGACAGCAAGTAATCACATTTAACAGAAAAGTATCAATATCATGATCAATGCAAAAAATGTTTCCTTATGCACGTGCATACACAGTCTTGCATTGCTATTCATTGATTCTAAATTCCGGGAGTACTTACCTTTTTTTTCTTTTACTCTTCACCAAACAATGGTGTATCTTGACAACACACTCTCCAAATAATCTTCCATTGTACCTTATGAAAAAAGTAATCTATGGAGACTACACTGAAAGGAGTTGGAAAAATAGGGAGGAAATATTAAGAGAAGGTGAATGTCTGGATCCGTCTAAATTTTCCATCTGTGAGCTTACACAGAAAATAACTGCTATTGTCACTGTGTCTTTGTATTACATTTGCTGCCAGACAAACTTTACTTTTTTGTCTCTCTTATTTGAGTCAGTATGTTGATTGAATTTATCGTATTTTTTTAGTAGACTTCTATCTCATTTAAAAAAAAACTGCACTGCATATACAGCAATTGAAGTTGTCTCATGTTGTCACTGTTTGTTCTTCTCGTTCTAGGTGATGTGATTGTCTATATTAATGAAGTTTGTGTCCTTGGACATACTCACGCAGATGTAGTCAAACTCTTCCAGTCTGTTCCTATTGGTCAGAGTGTCAACTTGGTGCTATGTCGTGGATACCCTTTGCCCTTTGATCCTGAAGATCCTGCCAACAGCATGGTGCCACCCCTTGCAGTAATGGAGAGGCCTCCGGTAGTGGTAAATGGAAGACATAACTATGAAACTTATTTGGAATACATTTCTAGGACTTCTCAGTCTGTTCCAGACGTAACAGATCGACCACCACACTCCTTGCACTCCATTCCAGCAGATAGTCAGCTTGATAGCACATTCCCACCACCTGCCCATGATGATAATGTATCAATGGCTTCTTCTGGGGCCACCCAAGCTGAACTCATGACCTTAACCATTGTGAAAGGGGCCCAGGGCTTTGGCTTCACTATAGCAGACAGTCCTACAGGACAGAGGGTGAAGCAAATTCTAGACATTCAGGGATGTCCTGGTTTGTGTGAAGGTGACCTCATTGTTGAGATCAACCAGCAGAATGTACAGAACCTGAGCCATGCAGAAGTAGTGGATATACTTAAAGAATGTCCTGTTGGAAGTGAAACTTCTTTGATTATCCATAGAGGAGGTAAGTTTGGAAAGTCTGTACAATTACAAAAATGTGTGTAAAAGGTTCTAAACCATAAGATATACATATACTCACTAGATCCTTGTTTGCTAGATTGGAAATTAATTTCCATGTTGTGGGAGGTAACACCATTGGTTCTGGAAAAGTGTGTCTGCAATTGAGTATCCTAGGCAAAATCTTACAGTTTGTTGTACATTCCTTTATGTGTTTTGAGTGTCAATGGTCCCATCTCTGTATAAGGGTAAAACTAGGGTAGCTCCAGACCTTTCAACCCATAATAGTTTGTGTGGTGTCTGCAGCAAACTCATGTAGATCCAAAGCAGTGCTGCAAGCTTTAGATATAATTGTATATATTGACTCATTAATGTAGATGAAAATCAGAGCAATCTATTTTCCCTTTACAAGGTTACTGGTTTTCCTAAGCCATTTTGCCTCCTTTTCATTCGTTGTGAAAATAGTTGTTGGGGTTATTTTCTTTCCTGATAACAGAGATCCATAGTATATATTTCTCTGATTCAAAAAAAATAGCTTCTAGCAACTTGGTTTTTCTCACCAGCCCAACACAGTAAGTTTGAATGTTCACCATTGGAAGGGGCGAGTCAAGACTTATCCGTAAAGAAGCAATAAGAACAGAAAAAGTGTTAAAAACTTGACAATGATAAGTTATTCCATAGCTTTTATTACTTTAGCAAAAAAAAATTTCTTTGGTGGTTTGAGGTGAGCATCCATCATAATTTATTATTACCTGAAGTAAATAATGATTGGATTTTTTAAATTAAAGGTCTCTGTTTCTCTAAAGGCATTCATATTTCACTCAATATACATTACTCTGTGCATCAAAAGAAAAAAAAAGACAGGATTCTATGCAAAAAGATGCAAAAATACTAACTACTTTACTTCTGAAGAGTAGAAATTGAGAAGTGAAGCTTTAGTGTTTTCATATGCCAAATATTTATCATTACAATACCTAAAAATCCTTAGAATAAGGAATATAGTAACATTATATTAAATTGCACAAGTAAAAAATATAAGGTGATTACAGGTGGTCTATAGTCACATAGTCAATATAGGCACATAATAAAGTATTTTTTGTGTATATATATAAAAGAATGCTTTACAAGAGACAGAATCTGACATTTCTTTAGAATGAAACCAAATTAGGATGATAATTAAATTGTAGTCACTATAGTATATGAACTTGGAGAAAGTTAATAGTTGCAGAGAAGCTATATTCATTGGTATTAAATCTGGTTCTCCTTAATGTCCATTAAGAATCTTGAACAGTAGAGTAAGCAACATTTATTTATTAAGAAGTTGAAAAATTAGGGAGAATTTCATAGCCAAAAAAGAGCATAAAGAGGATTAGAAGGGTTAGTGTAACCCCAAAAGGTGGAATTTTATTTTGAAAAAGGCAAGATAATCACTCTCTAGAGGAAAACAATTTGGAACACCAGTCTTCAGAGAGAAGTGGATTGTGAAATCCAGTATGCTGAACAAGCCTGAGTAATAATAGACAACGAAATAGATATTTCAGCAATCAGTGCAGGACAGTAGCAAAAAAAACCTGAAGCAGCAACATACACAAGCAGTTGAGGATAATTGCTCTCTCTGAAGAGAATTTCTTCTTAGAGCATTGATTCATGATCAAAACATGGTAGTTTAACATTGATCAACATGGTAGTTTAAGTTCTGGTACATTAACTGAGCTGTGGTTATTTTCTACACATCACTGTGGCAGGTAGGAGATACTACACTGAGCTCAACGCTCGATAAAAGCAGTGTAAATTTACACCCTCTGCTCCTGTCTGAGGCCAAACACTGAGGTACAGGTCCTTCCCCTGGCTCAGCTGATACAATATACTAGGTCCAAATGCAGTAACATTTAACTCTCTGTTGCTGAGGCAGGAGGTGGTTGGTTGATTTAGAGAATGCAAGGAAGAGAAAGAGAGCATGTTTTGTTCATGGTAGAACAATGACCAAGACTAAATCAAATGTTTGGAAGTACTGGAGTGTCATTAAACTTAATGGGATGATACAGAACAAATGCAAGTTGACTATCATAAATTTTTGTGCATCAAAAATAATGATACCTTAACTCAAGGTTGGGAAACTATGAAATTTTTTGAAAAAAGGCTCGCTGGTTTGAGTGATTCAAAAGAACTGAAAAAATAGGGTATGAATCAAACCTACTCTACCTAAGAGATAGCTAAATCACAGCTTAACACAAATATGAGAACTGTTTTAAGATGACAGCCAGGGTTTGGTTTCTTTTTTATTCATATATTCTTAGGAAAAGGGAATCTATGTGACTAAATACACACCTATAATGCAGGTTATTATATCTATGTTAGTCTTCATGTCTCCTTTTAAAGTCCCTGGGCAGAAATAGGTGTTTCTATGATGTAATTCCACTGTATATGTTTCAAATAAGTCAGGTGTATCTAGGTATACCTTAAAACTCTATTTGCTGCTTGACTGATTATAAAGGGAGTAGAGGATGACTGATTCAGGTGCATGTGTTGAACCAACATGTTACAAATAATAAACAGGTGATAAGATTTGGTCATGTGAGATACATCTGAATACAAAACCAAATACTTAGAGAAACCTTCTTTGACTCTAAAGTATTTAGTCAGTGACACCAGTAAAGCAAGGCATACTTTCTCATTACTCATGGATCCAATTTTTATTTTATTATCTCTGATGTGTAATGACACTTGAATTATGCCATCCTTTTCCATCATTACCCTATGCATCCTGTCTTTAATGTCTCATTTTTAAGATTAAGACCAAAGGGCTGTTCCTGCCTATGGAGGAAGGCCGTGTTTTGCATAAGGTTGTGTGTTGCCTTGTAATGTATTCTGTCTCTGATATGAATATGGCCTGACTGCACACCGAACTGTGGCAAATCCATTTCTGTAAGTGACTTAATTTCTCTCTCATCCAGCAATCTTATCTACATTGCAGACAAGAAACAGATTGACATTGACTGAGATTTATTCTCACTATAGGAAAAAGTATCTCATACTGGAAAAAAATACTCCCTCGGATGCACATAGGATTCATGCTACAGCATTTTAAAAACATTTTCCCTCAGGCTTAGAAGGTCAGCAGCCAGAGTATGCAAGAGAAGGAAAGGTCTACATGTTTTGAAAGGATGGAGGGAATAGCAGTGCTCAAATTTAAAGAGTCCACTAAAACCTCTCTCATCATCACCAAACAGAGACTCATCATGGGGTACAATCCAACTGGAGGAAGTCCCACAACTCATAGTCTACTTGTTTTAAGATTTCTAAAGCAGAAGTAGCAATTTATCTGCTTGTTAAAAAAAATAATGATGGAAACAATATAATTGTATATCAAAGAAAATATAAAGCATTTCTCTAGCTGTGCCGGTTTGGCCAAAATCTAGTAATATAGCCCCTGAGAGAAAACCAGGTTGCAACCACCCTTCCCCCCCACAGGGTTCGGGAAAAAAGGAAATTTTTCCTCGAAGGAAAGTGAAAGAGATAAAAACTATTTATTTTAACAAACACACAGGAAAAGGATAATGATGCTCAATAATGAATTAAAACCCTCGCTATAGAGAGAAACCTGGGAAGATTTCAGAGTCCTTCTGTAGGTGTGGTCTCTCTCCTCCTCGGAGCTGGTCGGTGAGGGCGTGGGCCCACCCCTGGGCCTCGGGGAGAAAATTCTCCTGATGTGTTCTGATGTTGTTGAAACAGTTCAGAAGAGAAGAAGGGAAAAAAAAACCCAAAGTCCCAGGAAACAAAATTCAGCTCTCTGTCTCACGCCAAGAGGGAAAAAAAACCAGCTGGCTGAAGAAAAAGCAAGCAGGGTGCTCCGTCCGTGCCATCCACAGCCAGACAACACTGAGGAGTGTAATCTCTGTGTCCTTGAGAAGCTGCTTTAGAAAGTTCATCTGTTTTTTTTTTTCTCAAGCTCAGTTTAAAGGCACAGAAAAGGCACAGTATTACTTTTTGGGCATAGAGCATGATAGGGGATACACATGATAGAGTCACTCCAAGACACTAGCACTGTCTAGATGTCTTATTGTCTTTTTTTTGTTTATTGGACAAGTTCTTTGCTAAGTAGATGCACCATAATAGTTCCGTTTCTTTACATCTGTTTTTGCTGAACAGCTGTATTGTTTCCATTGATTACTATAAACTGACAAATGTGTTTGTACTGAAAAAAACCCTAAAATTAATGGAAAGGTAGTGGAAAAGTGCTACCTAAAAAATAAAAGGAAAAAATTAATATTAAAAAAAAAAAAATGGCACCCAAAGAGATTTACTCTTTTCCATTTTTGCTTCAGGCTTTATGCTTTATCCTCAGCTTCTGCAGGAGATTTCATTGAGTATAGGCTGCTGAAATAGTGTGGAAGAGCTCTCAAAAATCAGTCTTTCTGACTGTAGATAGAGCATAAATTCTGAATTAGTCCACTATACTGAAAAACAGCACTTAGTGGTTGAAGTGGTATGTAGCAAATTTATGTAGAGCAAAATATTCAGTAATAAGGACTTCAAAAACTTGGTTTGGCATGTTCTACTGAAGGAGCTATCCAAGTATTTGACATACGCCATCTCTTTTGGAAAGTACCTTTGAAGTATATGAACCTATAGACAGCAGCCCAGCTCCAGAAGTGTTCCTGTCTAAAAAAGAACTGATAGATTCCAATGTAAATCCAGCAGGACTATGTCTGAAATACTGTTGTTAAGGAAACCTGCAGACAACCCAGGACTGAGTCATGAAGTTATGGCAACTTATAACAGTTGTTATAAGAGAGTGAAACGTTAAATGCAGAAACTGGGAGACTGACAAAATTCCTACGTCAGATGGCTATTTTGTAGTCATGGAATCAGAGGATGGTAGAATCCAAACTGACTCTGAGAAACTGAGGCTGTTGGTATGCAACTGAGCCAGAGAATTGACACACTGTCCACACTGCTTAATTGTTAGCCCAGTCCTGGTGTGGGACTGAACTGTCAGCAGCCAGTGTCATTGTGACATGGCATGGGAAATAGTGAGGGCCACATGCAATGCACAAAGAGACAAGATGAAGAGGGAGAATTTAACTATATAGTTGTAAATTGTGTGAATAAAAGGAAGGCAAATTATGTTTCTCAGATATTGTATAAATCTCAGTAGAAATGTGTAACTCCTTAAAACCGCTAACAGATACCAGTACATCACACAGCATCAGCAATTTCCAGAACAAGAAGAAATTTCACGAAAAAACTCTGAATATTCTAGTGAAAAAAAACTAACCCCTCAAAATAAGCAGACTTCAGTGGAAGAAACCCTCCATCCTCAGTACCCTTTCCATGGACTTATTTCAGATTTGCCAGCTTTGCCTTTCTACCATAGAGATGAGATTTTTTTAAATTTTTTTTTTTTTTCCAGGATTGCTACGTGTTTCAATTCCTTTGGTCAGGAAATCTCATGCTTCTTTATCTCCAGGTTGTTGTCTCTTGGGAAAGCTGCACAAGATAAAGCTGAGGCAGCACTGTCACCCTGCTAGCACTAGTCTGCCCCAGGAAATTCTGATCTCTTGGTTCCCTGAGCTGAGACCACCACTGAGGTCTCTGTAGCTTTTATTCTCATTCTGAAGTTCTTCATTCGAAATATCAACAGAGTGCCTGTTGTGAACTGGAGACCCTGTATCTCATGGCTTGCTCATCCCCAGTTCAGGACTTTCTAGTCAACAGTCCTGAGGCTTTAAAGAAATTAAATTCTTGGAAGTATGTTGTAGGTTTTTGATTTGGGACTTAGGAAGGTTTTCCGTCATCCTGCTGTCTCTACTGTTTCACATCCCTGAGTCATTGGCAAATTCTTCCTTTCCAGTCACTTCCTAAAGGAACCCAATCTTGGTTTAATTGCTTTGTATGAGTACTCTAAATTAACAGCGATCTGTTCATACTTGCCTTGTTCATGAAGTTATGCTTCTTTTGTTGTTTCTGAGAGGAGATTTTGGGACATAAAATGTCTCATATCTCTCCTGCTTCCCAATATACTTTCTCCTCTCCAGACATTTACTTCAACTGTACGTTTGCTCCTGATCCATTTTCTCCTATTTCCTGAAAGTAGTCTAATGTTGAGAGGAATATTTGGCAATATCTGCATTTTTAGCCCTCCTGTATTCTTAAATGGCACATATATCTCTTGTTTGCGAGCTGAAGGGACGTTTGATCACATAAAGGGAATGTGCATATGAACCTACTAATGAACCACTGCCCCATTTGAACCATGTGATCCACTGATACCTACCTAGGAGTTAGAGACATAAATGCCTTCTGTCGAACATGCTGCTTAGAATTTTCTCCTTCCGATTTGCCACACCATTTTGCCTTTCCATCCCTCTAAGCACTCTGTTGTTCCTGGATCCATCTGCTTTAAAAATGATGGAAAACAAAGGTTCATAGCTGACCTTTTTCCTTTCCATCCCAAAATTATGAGCTTTTTTTATGACATCATAAATTTAACAGTTTCCTCAGCATGATTTCTCTGTAAACATATTCTTCTCATTCTGGCTTTTGAGTTGTTTCCTTATTTTTGTGCTTATTTTTGTTGCTATTTTTAGCTAGTAAAGCCAAAAATATTTAATGATCAAAAATATTGTGAGTCATGCTATATTGTCCCCTTCACTGACTTTTCTGTTAGATGTCATGCTGCCCTTTTCCCCACCCCCAGCCATGGACGCTTGTCCCTTCCTACCTTCCCTACATAGAAATCTGTATTTTTGTGCAAAATAGTTTCCTAACAGCCTTGTAAGAAGGGCAGTTCTCTTTCCTTTGTTAATTCCAGGAATAAAATCTCTGAAAGGTTTTTAGAAAACACTGTTAACATGCAAACAAAAAGTTGCTGTTGCATTAACAAAACTCCTGAAGCACTGCTTTCCTGACTCATTTTTACAAGGAATGTCTCATCTTGCAGAGTATCATATTTTTAGCTGTGAGATATGTACTCTCCTAGTAACCTTCCAATTATTTACATGCTTTTTGCCCTGCACATTGAGACTGTTTTATACTTTGGATTAACTTGAAATATTTTTTAAGCATCTTGTTGCAATTATCTGATATAAAATCTATTTCAATAAATATTACACGTTACAGCAGTTAAACTAAAAAATAAGTTACATGTGTAGCCTTGTTTATGAAGGGATTCAATCTAAACCTTTATAGTGAGAGAAATTGTAACCTTTCAGTAACGCAGGGAATGACAAATTTGAACAGGAGGAGTTAGGGCAGGAGACCAGTTATCCTAAAATTTGCACTAATGAAACTTTCATATCTTTTCTTGTATAGCTCTGATTAGCAGTGAAACAGTGTGCAATTGCTTCCATATTTCTGAATAAAAGATAAGGAAACCATAGACCTCCTTAATTAATATGGATTCCTGAAAAAATAGACATCAAGAATAGTTAGTAGCTGTTACACTGTATTACTGGAAGTAGTATTAATTGCATTGCATTTCAAAGTGGTAATGCTGTGGTTTTGCTGCTTCTTTCTTATTAGTGTTTGTGCACTGTGTGGTACATTTGTGGATAATGTTGCAAAGCATTAGATAAACCCTTTTCACGTATATTACACAGAAGGTTTTTAATGACTGTTGGAAAGCATTTTGTTTCAAAAGTGCTTTTATCACTGGTGAAACTGTTTTCTAATGTAGGCTTATATGGTCTGTGTGAAATTCGAGCAGTGCTTCTAGTAGAACTTGGGGACACTTCTCCTAGGGATGTGTGTACCTAACTCTTGCTGACATTAGGAGGAGTTAGTGTGCACACTGGAGAAATAGGTCCCTGTAGAAAACCTTTTAGCAAAATGAAACACAAGTGTATAGGCATATATTGTCATCATTGCATGCCATAAATAGGTAACTACCATTGCTCCAGTGGCTATTCTGCCATTAAATTCTTATAGTCAGGAGGATACAAACAGTGAGCAGTCAGACATTATAGTTATTAAGACTACAAAGAGACTTACTGTGCACATAGGATTTGTGCAGACCTGCAGGAACTCTGCCTTCAGGACAGGCAACTGCTTGTCTCTTTTGAGGAGTACAGGGCATGTTATTGTCTGGTAGCTACAGCCCACGTCACTGCTAGAGCCCAAGAGCTCCATGGGCAGTACTGCAGACTGTTTTCAGTCTCACTGATACTAGTGAAGGAATTCATGCAAACTGAAGAACAATTTGTGTGAGAAAAAAGACTTTTTGGCTTGTCTACCTTGGAATCTGGCCAGGACAGAGAAGTTTCTCCTCTGCACTTGCAAACAATATTGTCAGAAAACTTATCTCGGACTGTGCATTTCAGTGAAAGATTACATCTTTTGAAGCCAAATGCCTCCCAAGCATGGTACGCAGGAGACCCTACTGCAATACTGAGGCATGAAGAAACTGGGGGTTTTTTCCCAGTCACCCATAGTCTAGTTTCTGAGTGAGTCTCACCTTCCTCAGAGGAGATTTGGGAGATCTCAGCTTAAGGATGGAGAACTACAGAGCTGGACTCTTAAAAAACTACCCTACAACCTGTGCTTGTGTACTGAGGCATGTCTAAAGTTTAGTCTAAATGTGTTGAACAATGTTTTTGTTGGTTCAGTATAATGTAATGTCCTATTAAACAGCATTTGTTGGGCTTCCAAATCTGTTGTCAAAGTACATTGTGTAGACGTTGTGATATGGTGATTTGTAAAATAGTGCAATATTTTATAGTAATAAAGTAAGCTAATACACTATGAAACAAGTGACTACATTATCTATTGTGCTACAGACTTGAGACACAGTGGGGAGATGGGAAGGTGTGCTTTTCAGGCACTTCCTAAGCCACAAAACTCTCTTGGCCCTTATGGTTTGCATATCCAGTAAATATGCAGAAACTAAATTAGTTTTCTAAATGAGATATTAATCCGTGTGCAATTCTTTGAGCAATTTTCATTTACATTCTTAAAAAGGGAAGGAAGGCTTTAACAATGGCTATGCTTGCCCTCTATGATTCATGCTCGACTTTTTTTTTTTAATTTTTTTTATAAACCAAGATTATAACATTTATTACAGCACTGCCCTTCTCAGGAAGCCTTTGGGTGACTCATAATTCAAACACAATCAAAAGCAGCACCAGGATACATACCCCTTTGTTGTGTCACCTTCAGTTTACCGTGAAAATAAGGACATGGAAGGTAAAGCTGCCAGGCACAAATTCTGAAAGTTGACTCTGAAGTATGTCCAAACAGATTTCTAAAGGAAATAAATTGCTTTCCAAAGCCAGATTTTTTGTAACTGAGAACAGTATTTCAGCTTAGAAGAAACATACTGTGCAGTGTTCCTGTTTGGTAAATGAGACAAATCTTGACTTTTATTTGTTTGGTACCTTTTGTTACCATAAGCTAAAAGAAGGCAAGCTTTCTTTACACTCATTCCCAAGCTCACCTTACTTTTAGTGTATATTTCAGTTGGGTGCAAATTATACTCAATAGACTTTTTAGAATATTTTTTCTATTAATGTAAGCATTTTTAATTGCATTTCATGTGTTCTAGATAGAGCACTTCTAAAAATTCGCAGATAATTAGAAAAATACTCCGTATTCATGCATACAAACACAGATGCAAAATCTTTGACTGAGAAAATATTTTAATGATCTTTACATCCATTTTATCAATTAATTTCTGTTTTTATAATTAGGGTTTTTCATAGCAGACAGTTTGCTAATATCTTAAATTGATAAACGATGGTAGTAATAGTAGTAATAATGTTAATAATAATACCATTTTTCTTAAAGAATTTTTAAAAAATCTGTAAGTAAGACTTCAGGGATTAGTTGACATCATAGAAAAGATTTGCTGATTATGGGAATATCACAGTATTATCTGTATTTTAACAGTTTAACTAAATTCACTTATCAATACAAAGTCAACATCTCTTTCTTATTAACCATGAATAACATCTGTATTTTAACTTGTTCTCAATAAATATGATTATTTTTGGCCTCTGGGGCCAAGCAGTGCCTGTCTACTGCAGTATAAATGCTATCATATCTCTGAAGTACAGGAAAAGACACCTTAATATGTTCCTTAAGGGGAAAAAAAGAATGACCAGTTGAGAAACTGTAAATATGATCCTAGTGGGATAGTGTATCAGAAGACGCGGCTTCTCTTTTGCATCAATCTTAAGCCTCACACTTCTTAACATCTCATGTTCTCTGGAATAAGCATCAGGAAGTACTTAGTGAAAGTGGAAAGATTCTAGCAGATCGTCCAAGCTGTATAACCAAACTGCAGCATGATTACATCGATGGAAAGTCCTAGAGCAGCCTAGAGAGAATTCTGGATAAAATTCCATCAAGCTTTCATCTGTGGCCAACAAATTTGTTGGCCAGTGAGAGCCAACAAATGTGATAGAGTCAAAGACAGTCAGCTCCAACCTATTTCTGCCATTCTTCACTAGCTTTTTCCATGTTTTACCCAGTCCTGCCTCGGTCTGCATGTTTATTGTTTGTCATTCTGGCTCCATTTTCCTTTGTTTGGCAATTCAGAGAAGCTGCCATTCTTGAATGTCAGCCCAGTCTTTGAATTTAGCCTTGCTTTGAGCAAGAGATTGGCCTAGCTGAAATCCAGCTGTCTCTTCCAAGCTAAACACTCAGAATATTCTATGGTTATCCATATTTCTCACGTTTGGGGTCCCAGGGTGCTAAAAGAGAGGGTCTCTCATTGAACTAATCATTATCTGGATAATTTTAAACTCCTTCCACAGTACTTCTCAGAGAGAAAGAGAAGCTTTTTAATCTTGTTTCCTTATTACACCATATTGAATATATATTTCTTTATATATGAAAGTTATTTAGAAGTCAATGCAAACAGGAAGAATGATGACATGTTTTTTGATTTCAGCTTGCCAGATGTGTTCATTGAGATTACATACACAACAAATTATTCTCACACTGTAATTGAAAACTAATGCAGTGTTTATTTACTTATTATGTAGCATTTCTGAGAGATCTCAGTGGCTTGTGGGGTTGGCTCTAAAACAGAAACATCTGGAGAGTCTGATCCAGCTAACATTCACTGCATGAAGACCAACTAGAATGATTATTTCTACTAAAGTTAATCTTAAATAAGCAAAAGGTTTATCTTATAACCTGTTCATTGCATATCAGAATTTTAACTTTATCAAGTTCTTTATCCTAATAGCATCACATTATGATGCACTGTACTGAAAGAAGAACCATCTATATACAGCTTCAGTCAAAATGGTCTTTTTTAAGAATTCATTTCACAGTAATTAATTGATTCTACATGTTTTCACATGTCACTATAGGCAAATAAGATGAAAATCTTTTACATGCAACATCCCTCAACCTGTCTTCCCAGTCTTGCCTTGTAGCACATATTGCAATGTTCTCCTCAGCACTTGTTATCAGGGATCCTGAGTAGACAGCTACAGTGAATTCTTCCTCATCTGATCTGGGCAGCAAGCAGGGATCCTTTGTGATGAGGGTAACAGGCATCTCTGTGGTGCCATTCAGCTACTGTAAACATCCAAAGTGACTGAAATCAATAGTCCTCTAAAGGAATCTATTCTTCCCTGTTGAGTATTAAAGTTTTTAAAAATTCATCTACCAACATTTCACATTTAAATTTCTACTCACTTTTGGTCAGATGAATCTCAGCTTAACCGTAAAATAGTTAGATTTCTAGCCTACATGAGTCAAAATATTTACCCCTACAGCCAGTGGTCGAAAATAAGTACCTAAAGAGGATGACTTAAATAATTTTATCCAGTCATTGCCTGGGCAGCTTGTTCTCTGGGTTTGTCCACTATGGTCCAAGGACTAGAGAAAAGTCTGGATGAGAAGCTTAGGTTAACTGACCAGCCAGATGAACAAGGGTGCATGGGATGAGTCCTGCCCGCACACCAGACGCAAGCATAGGTAATAATCAAAGTTATTAAAAAAACCCTGCATTATCACAAAAGCTGAAATCTGTCTCATACACTAAAGCTAAATCTGGAATCCCGTTTATGCTTCTATAGAAAACAGTCTGGATTTCTTTAGCAAAGTGAAGTTCGAAATCTAGACAACAGAAAATATTTCATATTAAATATATATTAAAATCTTCATTAATACTTCAAGTTTTATTATAAAATTTAATTGTTTTTATATAATGGACTTTTGTAAGTCTTTACATGCAAAGACTCCACTCCTTACCTAAAAACGGGAACAAGTAAAATTAGTATGGCTTACACTGGATTGAAAAATTGCTTCACTTATCAATCTTTTAACATAATTATAAGAAGAAATCAGTGAGGGAATTTATTTTTAATGAACTATCTCTAGGAAAAGTTCTTGGCTTCTGACTAAATGCACTTTTTATGAAAATCCTGTAGAAAACATAAAATCAATACTGATAAACTTTGCATCTGGCAGACAATTTGGTCCATGTCGTTGAATAGATAAGCCATTACTGATAAAGAGCAATGTGGAATGCTTAATAAATTAAGAATCAACGAACAAGAAGTGTTTTTTCCAGTCATTGCAAATTATTTCCTGAAAGAGAGTAAGGAATGCAACCCAATCTTGTAAAAGTGCTTTTGAATCATTATGTATCATCGCCTGAGCATAGCACCATAATGAAAAAGGCAGATTCACCACAACTTCTTAAAACTAAAGGTTTTGTTTATATTTTTCTTAGTAAGATGCCATTGGTAAACTATTTTATTGCACTTCTTCTTAAGTTAAGAAAATCAGTGAGATCCTGTTCCAGGTTGTCTTTCCCTGCTTCTTCATACTTGTCCTTCCATCTTATTTTTCCGTTGTTTCCCATTTACTTCAAAGTTACTTTGTGACACTTCCCTATACTATGCAACGATCAAGCATCTTGTAGAAGTCTTATCTTTAACTAAAGTTTCTCTTTCTTTCAGACCTGAAATATGGAATTTCTATAGGATTTTCCTTACGGTTCTTCATTAGCAGAAGTAATGGCTGATTCAGTTGTCCATGTGCTGGGTAGACAGAAAGATGTTTCCTTACTACCCAGCTCCTATAATACATCTCATTTCCTGTGCAGACAACTACGCATATAATTTCAGAATTTATTTCCTGTAGCAATCTTGCAAGTATTTGTTCATTAAAAGCTTGCAGAAATGAAAGAAAAGAACTTTACTTGGGAAAAGTACTCTAAAACACAGCTGAAAGGATAGAAACCAGCTAGTGAAGAATTAGACATTAGGAAAAGATGTTTTGGGTCGCATAAAGAGTGCTGGTAGGAGTCGTGTTGTGGGATGATCCTTTTTTCAGCAGATAGGAGGCACAGTCCCTGACGTACAGCTCTGTGGGTATCAGAGTCTACTAGCTGTAAAACTGCTTCAAAGACATTTGTGGTTACCATGAGTAAATATTTACCTGAAACAGCTGCAGCCATCCTGTGTGTGAAGCAGGTAACAGCAGTCTGATGGAGAGAACTCTTTGGTTTCATCCAAGTGTGTAGGCGGCCTTTGTTCTTCTGAAAAGTGCCTGAGTTAGGCAGATCCTTCTGCAGTGAAAACACCACTCCTTCCTGAGGAGAGAGATTTCCAGTGGCTGTGGGTTCTGAGCAAGTGGAAGTAGGGTCAGGGCAGAGAGCTGAAGATCTGCAGCCTAATCCAGCAAACTGCTGAGAGGAGCAAAGAGCAGACACAGGGCCTGCAGAGGGAATGGGGTGAAAATCTTCTGGGGACTAGCAGGGAGTATGCAGAGCTTTTTATAACTCAGGGAGTCATTGATTTCACTGGAAACGAGGACTTCTAATGTAGGGACATTGTGAGCAGGACAAGCTGTTCAGAAGTTTCTTTGACTTCTATATTCTCCAGTTAATGACTTTACATCTTCCCTATTTGAAAACATATGTATTTTAGTTCTGTTATGATAAAGCTCAGTGTTTTGTGTTTTTGTTTGGTTTTGGTATAACCAAGACTTTGGAGCTGTTATAAGAATGAGTCTAGGCAGATGTAGATAAAATCCTTGGCCAGCCTGGGATCCCGCTCATGTGGGAGGAAAACACTGAATCAAAACCAGCTATATTGCCATAAAATAGAAAGTAATTTCTTCACCAGTTTGGTATATCCTTCACCTTGCAGATTAAAGGCTTGAATTCTGGAACTAAGAACTGAAGTTGCTTCTCCTGCTGAACTGATAATCATTTCTGTGGCTATTTAATTGTGAGTTAGTAATGAAGAAACACAAATCACACAGAAATTCCAGGGATTTCAGAGATTTTTACAAAAAGGGAAAGTTCTATTGCACCAGCTTTACAATTTGGAGTGATAAAGACAAAAGTAATACGCATTACTATAATTATGAAGTCAGAAAGAAAGAGACTCAAATCGAAATATACTACTATCACATTCTCTTTTGCTACTTAAAGCTGTGAAATTTATATTTGGAAAAAAAAACAGATGTCAAAGAAATAAAAAATAAATAATAGTGGTTTAGAATGCAATATAATAAATAAAAAAATAATCATTTTGTGTATTGAAAATAATGTTGCAAATTAAAACAAAAAAATTTAGGAAAGAAAAATAATGTCTCTGAAATTTTGCAGGTGAGGGATCAAGCCTAGTCTCTAGAGAGTGAGTATTAATTCTGAAGTACTCAAAAGCTTTTTATTTTTTGCTCCTTTCTGTTGTCTGAAAGATAAAGAACTGCAGTGTAACAACGTATATACTTCTGTCACTAAATTTAAATGCATCTGTTGCAGAGTACTGGTGTAGAATTGCAATTCAGTTACATTTCTAAATTGTTCCTGCTAGGAAAGCGATGAATAAAAATTCATAACTAGTGTTTCTACAGAGGTACCCATTTTTATTCATTAATATGTAATAGCTACTTGCACACTGGTTTGGTTTTTTTCAGTTTGCCTCAACAGTAAATAAACGTTACCAGATTAAGGAGAATTATAGGTATTTGCCATATCTCCCATTTAAGGTCTCTTTATATGGCAGAACACACAACTTTCAGAACATTCCCCAGGGAAAAAATTGTTCAGTGGAGGATCTGAAAATAATTTTGTTTGTTTTCTCTTGCATATTTATTTTATTTTCAAATGACAGCAATAATTTCTGAATTACTAACTTCTGAGTAGATGGAAATATTTTTTTTTTTTTTTAATTAGAATGGGTTTGTAATTTGTTTCTTCTATCCTATGAGTCCTAAAAATTTTTTTAAAATTCACCAAAGAGAACGTCCACTGAGAAATAGAGCAACTTAATCTAGAACTGTCAGTTGCCTGGTAGATCAAAAACTTTTTGATGATATGAGAAGCAAAGGCCTGCTTATAATATGGTAAACTACTTCACGCTCCATGTTATCAGGGACATCTAATATTTAGTGCTTGCTAAATGTTAGATGATCCTGCTAAATGTTAGATGGTCAGCAGGTATTTTGTCTAGAACCTGAATAGAAGTTTCATCTGAGATCTGATTTATTATGGTTTTTTACCCATTAAATGTTCAATACATTCTGGAAATGCAGCTGCTTTTCATGAAAATGGCTTTAGACAATTACCATTAACCAGTGAAAACTCCCTTTGCTAAAAGGCTCTAATTTGAATTAACCTTCTCCTTCCTCTTCCGCTGAAGTAGACCCTTTGTTGTTGATCCCTATGATATGAATTATACACCAGGGGAAATTTCCTCTACAAACTATTTGCTATCCTATCTGATTGGGCTTATTCACCAGCAAGGCTGTATGGTGACTGGGTAAAGAGCATACAGATCTACACTTAGTGTCTTTTTATTTATTTCTTCTTTGGGGAAACACAAGGAGGAAGTATGATGACCATTACAGATTAATTGTGCTGTTCATCCAGATTCCTTCAGCCAGCTGTGTTCTTCATGCATAAATTCAGCCAACTATGTTCTTCAGGCATAAATTCAGTTTCTGTCTTGTGATCAAGTGGGGATACTGAGATATAAGGGTAAACTGAGGAAGAAAATGTTTTACAGATCCAAAGGCTACATCCAAGTTTGTTTTCTTATGCAGTAAGTTTGGATTTTAAATAAGGAGGGACATACATGCTATGTACCCTAGCATGTCTTTCTAAAAATGCTGATTTTTAAGGTTCACAAGGTGCTTCACGGTTGTCAGCACCATAATCTCCTCTGTTTAACTTGTCATGTTTATGTACTGTTCCAATTTTCTCAGTATTGAGGGGTTTATTTCCATTATGTTGGACATGTCATCTAAATCTCAAGTCTGAAACCAATTTATGTTCCTCTGAGAGACACAGCACTGTCACAGGGAAAAAAACTATTCACAGTTTTTCTTCCTTTTCCTTGTAATACATTCATTTAATACTTATCACTTCCCAACTATCTTGTCAGGATCCTTTTTCAGCATCATTTTTTAGTGTTCTGTTCATTAACTTTTTAAAGTACTGCACAGGACTACATGTGACCAGCACATAATCTAAACATCATAAAATTCACATCAATACTGTTCCTCTCTCATTAGACTTCAGGACACAGCCGTTCTTTATGTTAATTGCTCAAGTCCAAATTTTCAGGAATTCATAAAAAATTGACATTTCTTAATGTTTTTTTGCAAGCTAGGTCATCTTGATCAATTTATCATGCTTTATACTCTTCAGTGTTCTGTACTGCAATAATATCATGCCCATCGATCATTATTACTCTCTCATTTTTTTCTTTCAGGCTCCTGTTGTCTTATGCTAAACCTTCTGAACTTCATGTCATTTTAACCAGTATAATTTAGATCACTAAAATTATCAGCAAAGCTTTTACTAATTCAGTTTTGTTCTCTTGATAAGTAAGTTCTATACTGAGAATTACATCCTGAGTGGGAATGTGATAGCAAAGACATTTATCTCTACTAGGTACATGTCAGTGTGGACAGTTTCAAATCTTCAGCAGCTCAAAGCAAAGTGACTTATCTGGAGGTTCAACTGCAAATTTAGAACTTCGCTGTGCTTTTCACAGTTTTGTTCCCTTTTGTACATGGGCCTTCCACTAACATCCCTTGCCAAATATTCTGCTTTTCAACACTAAATGTTGCATTTTCACATCTAAGACTTACCTATGTAAACCTTGGCTCTTGTGATAAACCTTGTGGCTCTTTTGTTTCTCCAGTTAGTCTTCTCTTTCACAGTCTCCAACTGTTTGTCAATCTTTCTGTTCTACCTGAATCCTTATAGCGAGGAATAAACTCATCTGTCAAGCTGTTGTGAAGGAGCAGGAAATCGGAAATTAATTATTACTATGAATAACATCTGGATCCGAAGCATCAAATAATCATGCTGTTGCTTATCCCAGCTTTCACCACCGTGGCCTAGTGGCATGATTACCTTTTTATTATGTTGCCATTGTTTGTCATTGTGCCATGGTATGAAAATGAGCCATTTATGGTTAACACGCCTGAGCTCCTGACACTTCCCATTGCCACAGAACAGATTTCAAAGGCAGATCAATAAAATTTAGAACCATGCAAACACTTTGATGCATATTAGACACAAAATACTGAAGTTACTACAGTGTAATTTAATAATGACAAGCAGTCAGAGGAAGCCAGGAGGTTCTCTAAGTCTCTGTAATTTAACTTATTTGTTACTTTATGATGAACTTTTTTCCAGTGCTCCCAAATCTCAGAGAAATCAGGAGTGAGACTCTGAGTTCATTAGCAACATCCAGGGCCGTCTGAGATGCACTGGCATACAAGAAATCTTCACAGGAATGGCAGAGTAAGGATGACAACTGAACCTCTGAAGTCTTCCATAGATTCTGTGTCATATCTGCCAATCTAGGACAGATTTCTGAATAACATTAGGTATGGCACCCTGGATACTAGACCTTTGTTTCTGCATCTGTGTTAAGTTCCTAATTCACAGACTATGACATGAAAATGTACTTGTCTGAACATCAATATCTAAATTTGGCATAGGTGTCTGTGCATCTATTATAATTGATGAGGACTTTAATAAACTGCTGACATGTAGGCATCCTATTCTAGTGAGATGCACTTGGATATTCCACATCGCTTCCCACCAAAGGTCTTTTGTCACAGCTTGCAGCACTAGGAGGATACACATGGAAACAAAAGAATTGATTTATTATTGAATGTTTTTCCCCCACAGTTGCTGAAGACATTTTGTGAATGTATTTTCGTGAAGAGGATTTTAGGACACTGTATTAAAACAACCTATGTGCCATCTACATTTTAATGGAAAATATTTTGAACATGTCTTGGTATTCGTCAACATGACATACCATAATGTAATGTGAGATTTCTTTACTGGGTTTAGAACGTGTTAAAGCTTAAATGGGAGCAGAAACTAAACACATGAAAGAGCAGACATTTATAGTTAGGCAGAGTTTCTGACTGTCAGAGAGCTCAAAAAATATGATGCAGTATTCCTGAAAAGTTTTTGAAGCTTAAATTTGCTTTCAGAAAAGCCAGGCTGAGTTGTCAGACGTGTTCTTAGCAAGCATGCAAAGTCTTCATGGGTATGGCAGCACTTGCAGAAGTGCTTCTAGAAGCAGCAGCCACAAGCTGTCAGGTTCTGAAGTCTCAATTTATATTCCAAATTATGTTGCTGGTTCTGTGTGTATGACACATTCCAAGGCTTTTCACCTTGCTATGTCTGCTCTGCTCAGGGGGAGTTGCATTCAACAATATGTTTTTGCCCAAGACCAGGCATCACTTTCATTACCAGCTCTCACAGCATTAGAGCCGTACAGTCAAGGGTGTAACTACTAGTCTGGAGAAGTGAACCACTGACACTTTTTTTAGCAGCAGTCATTGGACAACACACATGAGCAAAACTGGGGATTCTTCAGGGAAAATTTCCCTTCAGCCAAACAAAAGGTTCTTCTACATGACTGTATAAAAAGATACCCTTGACCTTTTCAAAATATTGATAGAATCAACAGCCTGTGAGCAAACTTCTGAGATTTCTTGCTCACCATGTATGAGTATCTATGCATGCAGACTTTTGCCAATTGGGTTAGTATTTAAATAAAAATACAGATTTTTAGACTTCAGTGAGGAAAATAACAGTTCATCCAATACTACCTGCAGCTGCAAATCAAAAACTAGGATATAAACCTAAGGATTTGAACTTTTAGTAGAAACTTCTGTCATAAAAAGTAAGAGGCAGGGCTCTTCCTCAATTCCATAAGATATCTTTTTCTACTCCAGGTCAAGTTGTCCCAGTAAAATCTGTTCTGCAGCAGCATTTTCTCTATTCCAAGACATGACTGCCCTTCAGATAATATAGTTTGCTATCAGCAAGGAAATAAATCTGGAACAGAGTAACGCTCTTCTGGTAATAGGTCTCTGAAAAGACAGTTTGTGTAAAAATTAGACATTCTATAGGTGTGTAGTATCTAACTTTGTCCTTGGAAAATAATTTATTCTTGTTGACCACATACAAAGCTTGTTCCAAAAATGTATTTTTGATTTCTGCAAATTGAGATTTTTATTATTTTTTCAACCTCTAGTCTATTTAAGCTGACATTTCAAGAATTGTCCTTAACTGTTGCATTTGCCTCTGCACTATTTTAGCTATGATGCAGAAATTCTCTGCCTCACATCCAGATTAATTAGAAGGACATGGTACTTGTTACTTTTTTTCCTGGTTTTATAAATTATTTTAAATTTCTGACTGATAAGCAATTCACAGAGCTGTAGCAGCCAAGGAAAATAAATACCTGTATGTCCATTAGAATGTAAATTAACTCATTACTATTCCAGCTTCTGACCTTTTCTGATGGCTGTATTCTTGCTAACAAAGGCTCTCTGCTATTCATGAAAGTGAAATTTAATGGTAGCTTGAGATTCTCTGGTGTATTTTAGATTACATTCTGATTGACTCAGGTGACCGGTGAGGGTTCCAGCTTGAACAGCAAATACTTCTAGTGTTCATGACTTTGAATAGCTATTGTTTTTCTAATTATCTGTGAAGATCTGAATATTGCTGAAAATTTGTTGCTTAAGCAGGCTAGGTCAGTGAAACTTCATGAACTACGCAAAAAGTGCTCCTGTGTTTAAAAAGCTGAATATCGATAGTACCTGATCTCACAGTCATTTATGCTTTTGTGTTGGTTCTATAAACAGAGAAAATTAGAAGCATAGAATCATAAAAAGGTTTAGGTTGGAAAATACTTTAAGATCACCAAGTCCAACCATTAACCCAGCACTGCAAAGTCCATCACTAAACCATGTCCTGAAGTACCACATTTACACATCTTCTAAAAATCTCCAGGGATAGTGACTCAACCAATTCCCTGGCAGCACGTTACACTACTTGGCAATCCTTTAGATGGAGAAATTTTTCCAAATATACAATCTAATCCTCCCCTGTGCAACTTTAGGCCATTTTCTTTTGTCCTATCTTTTGTTATTTGCGAAAGAGACCAACCCCCACCTCACCACAGCCTCTTACCTGAAATGTGTAAAGCAATAATGTCCCCCCCAAGCCTCCATTTCTCCAGGTTAAACACTCCCAGCTCCCTCAGCTGTTCCTCATCAGACTTATGCTCCAGATCCTTCACTGGCCCTTCACAAGCCCTTCTCTGGACCCATTCCAGCACCTCAGTGTCTTTCTTGTCCTGAGAGGCCCAAAATTGATTCAAGGTGTGGCCTCACCATTGCTGAGTACAGGGGAATGATCACCGCCCTGGTCCTGCTGGCCACACTATTGCTGATACAAGCTAGGATGCTAGCGATTGTGAGACTTCTCCCAGCTGCTTATAGAATATTTCATCTGCCTCTTCATCGTGGCTGGGTGGTCTACAAAAGACTCCCACCATGTTATCTGCCTTGTTGGCCTTTCCCTTGATTCTTACCATAAACACTCAACCCTGTCATCACATCACTAAGCTCCAGACAGTCAAGACAGCCCCTAACATACAGAGCGTCCCCACTGCCTCTCCTTCCTTGTCTGTCTCTTCTGAAGAGTTTACAGTCATCCACTGCAGCACTCCAGTCATGTGAGTCAGCCCACCACGTTTCTGTGATGGCAACTATATCATACCTTTCCTGCGGTACCATGGCTTCCAGTTCTTCCTGTTTGTTGCCTGTGCTGTGTGCAGTGGTGTAGACACACTTCAGCTGGGTTATTGATCCTGCTACCTTTTTGGGGGAAGAAGCCCTAATTCATGTGTGACCACTGTCAGCTGCTTTTGTGGTTTCTAGCACATCAATAACCCTCATGTCTCTGCTGCTGCATGGATCTCCATCCCCTACCTCCACTGAGACAGCAGACCAGAGGACCTCACTAGCACACTGTTCCTCAGACAGTGACATGCAGCCCCAAGCATTGCCTGTAGCAAATCTGGTTTTATCCCTTACCCCTTTAAAATCCAATTTAAATCTCTTTCAGTGAGTCCTGCTAACTCCTGTGCATAGATTCCTCACTATGAGACAGCTGTACCTTATCACAGAATCACCCAGAATCACAGAATCGGCAGCTTGGAAGAGACCTTCAAGATCACCGAGTCCAACCCATGCCCTAACACCACCTCAACTAAACCGTGGCACTGAGTGCCACATCCAAACTTTTTTTAAACACATCCAGGGAGTGTCATCTGCAAATTTACTGATAGTAGACTCAATACCTTCATCCATGTCATCAATAAAAATATTAAACAAAACTGGCCCCAGCACAGACCCCTGAGGGACACCATTAGTGACTGACCGCCAACTGGGTACAGCACCGTTCACCACCACTCTCTGGGCCCGGCCATCCAGCCAGTTCTTAACCAAGCAAAGAGTGCACCTGTCCAAGCCGTGGGCTGCCAGCTTTTCCAGGAGTTTACTGTGGGAGACAGTGCCAAAGGTTTTGCTGAAGTCCAAATAGACAACATCCACAGCCTTTCCCGCATCCACTAGGCGAGTTACCTGGTCATAGAAGGAGATCAGATCAGTCAAAAACGACCTACCACTCCTAAACCCATGCTGGCTGGGTCTGATCCCCCAGCCATCCTGTAGGTGCTGTGTGATGGCACTCAAAATAAACTGCTCCATTACTTTACTGGGTACTGAGGTTAGACTGACTGGCCTATAATTTCCAGGATCCTCCTTCCGACCCTTCTTGTGAATGGGCATCACACTGGCCAGCTTCCAGTCATCTGGAACCTCACCAGTGAGCCAGGACTGTTGGTAAATGATAAGACAGCAGCTTCACAACCTCGTCTGTCAGCTCCCTCATCACCCTGGGTTGGATCCCATCTGGTCCCATAGATTTATGAACGTGCTAGCAGCTCAGCAGTTCTCTGACTGCTTCCTCCTGGATAACAGGGGGACCATTCTGCTCCCCAACACTGTCTACCAGCCCAGGAGGACAGTCATCCTGAGGACAAACCATCTTCTGATAAAGCCTGAGGCAAAGAAGGCGTTAAACACCTCCGCCTTCTCCCCATCTGTGGTCACTAAATTCCCTCCCACATCCAGTAGAGAACTGAGATTGTTCTCATCTGTTCCCTGAAGTCGTGGTGTTTTCTAAACCAACCTACAATCAAAAAAACAAAACCCACACTTGTGCTGGTGGCACCAGGCTCAGAGCCAAGGATTGATCTTCTGCCTCTTCCTGTTCCTTCCCTCATCATTTCCTGCAACTGTAAAAAAAGAGGAGAACACTGCCTGTGCTTCTGATCCCTTAACAAGTCATCCCAAGGGCCTGAAGTCTCTCCTGATTTCCCTCTAACCTCTTGTTGCAACTTCATCACTGCCTACCTGAGAAATGAATAATAGATAATAATCTGAGGGCTGTGTCAGGGTAGAAAGTTTTCATATCTTTAACCAAGGCCTCAGGAAGGCAACAGGCTTCCTTCTTTCTCTTCAGAAGGAAGTTTCCTGTGACAATGACCCATTTTTTCTAGTTTTGGAAAGCAGCTTTGGCACGGAGAGTAGGCCAATTTGACCTCAGCATCACACGCAAGATGGATGAACCACCATCCTTGTTATGTTTGGTTCCACTTGCAGAGCCTCACACCTACTATGCTTGGACACCTGGGAAGGTGAGGCAGTCCCAGAGGAGACATGCGCTGGGCAGGCACTGGTCACTGCTGCCACCAATCCCTTAAGTCACTGTGTTCAGCCAGGGGGAGAGGATAACAAATTCTCTCTATCATGTGTCTTGTCTGTCTGGGGAGCCTGTCCCAGGGAAGACAGGGTATGAAGGTTAGAGCACAGTGCTAATAACACCAAGGTCACGGGCTCAATCCCTGGATGGGCCATTCCCTTAAGAGTTGGACTCGATGATCCCTGTGGGTCTGTTCCAACTCAGAATATTCTGTGATTCCAGTACTCTGATACTCTTACACTCCCCTTGATACTCCTCAGCCTACTCACATCCTCCCAGAGCTGTCACTGAGCACAGGAGCTCCTCACTGTGCCAGCAGTCCTGGCACAAGGGCAGTGCACAGCCTGGCATTGGTGGCAGTGTGTTCCCACCAGAGCTCTGTCTGGGCAGCTGTGTCCCTCATGGTGGATGCAGACTTAGGCTGTGTCTTTCTGCCTGTAGCTGTCAGGGTTTCAGGACCATTCCTGTGTGCCCTTCTGTGCCAGCTGCCAACAGACGGTCACATCATGCCCTTGGTGCCGCACGATGCCCTGTGTGCCCACCATGCTGGTGATGCTCCCGGCCACTAAAGATCCCTAAGGGCTTTTATCCTTTGGAGGAAGGCTTGGCCTATTGCTCCTGGTCCTGACAGCCACTGTGGCATGAGCTGCAGGCTGCTGTAGGCCCTTCTCTGAGCTTCCCAAGTTCAGGAAACTCCCCCGTGCACCTCACTGGAGCACTCCACAGCCAATCATGTCAGCACCAGAGCCACTCGCCTCAGCAGCTTCAGTAGGATGAGATCACGTACATTTTCCTAAGGTACTCCTCTGCCTCTACATCATTTCTGATAAACTTCTCTGTCTCACACTTATGCTACGTGTCAAGAAGTCTGAAACATTGAAGAGCTGAAATATAGACTTGGACTCATGATGCCCCCAAGTCACCTGGAGTAAAGATAAGCCACAGAGGGTGGTATCTTAATGGGGTCTAAACATCTAGCTGAACTTCCTTTGAACAGTCTCTGCTTCTTGCCTGTACCTTCATAGAGTGTCTGTAGGCAGGAATGTATTCATTCTTTGGGATCACTTTTCATAGGTGTAGTAGGCTAAAAAGTGAAAAACAGTGATGATTTAAACTGGAGCAGTACTTCTGTTGCAGTTTCACTTGGGTTGAGATCAGGAGCAATTGATTAGTGGAGCATAAAGCAAAATGCCAGCATGACAACTACTGAGAATCAGTTTGTACCGTTGTGAGTCCTTTTTCAGGAAAAACTGGGCTTAGTAACATCTGAGCATATGTATATAGCCATAAAGAAGACAGACGTATTTCACAGTTTTATTAATGTGAACCTGCATTTGATACAACAGCTGATGACTGTAACCAGCCTTCATCTCAGTGCAACACAGTGCTGTATTGCTTACTTGCCATGCTGCTTGTGTGTAGCCTATTGCAAGGAAAAGGCACTGGCTCTAAACATACGGAATGTTGTGGCCTGATCAAAGCTAGTGGGTCATTCATCACACTCTGATGTGGGATGTGTTGATTTTTGACCCATTGCATCTGGTGCCATCCCAGCTAAAGACCAAATGGATCTTCCACAGCATGGCACCATCACTCTGAAGGACAGCTGACAGCAGGACTAGCTAACTATGCTTGAAGAGCTAGAGCTCCCAGTCTTCTTACACCTACTCTTTATTTCAAGGTAAATCAACTTTTTGTTGTTGCTGGAATAAGAGCTCAATATTTAAAGCTGTTTGAAAAAGATGGACATTTGAAAAAATATTATGTAATAATGATTGATTTTATTAGAAATGGTACTACTAATTGTCATTCCCTATACATCATCTGATACTTTAAATATGACATGATCAACTGAAACTTTTTATCACCGGCTTGTTCTCATAAGTATTATTTCCATTTATTTTCATTCACTGTCTCCTTTTAGATTTTGTTTACTGTAGTATATAAATTAATTGAATGTGCTACTTCTCGTTGATCATGTTTCTTTTCCTTAAAAGGGGAAAATATTTGAAGAGTAATTAATTAATGTTATGTGTTTGTTCTATGTACACACAAAAGATTACTTCTTCCACAAGTATTTTTGGAATTTTAGCTGTAGGGTATTTTAAATCTTAATGAGTCAGCTCAATGGTAGCATTAGTTCTGTCCACCCAACTGACCCCACCTAACATAGCTCAACAAAAGGTAAACCTATAGAGGGAGAGACCAGGTGTAATGTGAATAGTAAGAAACAGTTCCCTGCACCCTGCTAACAGTGGACACCTGAGTCTGAACTCTCAGTGTTCTCCCCTGTCACATCCATTTGAAGTTAATGAGTATTTGATACCGTTGGAAATCAGGCCCATGTAGACAATTGATAGACATCTCAGGATTCCAGTGAGAGAAAGAAAACACAGGAAAAAAATCTACTGTTACAGTAAATTTATACAGTAACTTTTCTAGAAAGGAAAACTTGCTGAAGTGAAGTGTTGTCACATGGATGTTAATAAGATGCCCGTGGAGTCAGTTAATGCTCTGGGAGTGCTCATCATCCATCTGTTCAGTGACTTCCAAGCATCTAGGAAGGAGAAAGGTCTGTTCAGTGCTTAAGACAGCTTTGCTCAGGAAGCCATACGCAACAAGGATAATTAAAAAAAAAAAACCAGAAAACCAAGAAGCCCAGTGAAAGCCAGTGGGCTTTCACCCATTAAAAGGGAAAGTGCGACAAGTGATGTGCAGGGATGTTGACTTGCCCTGAACATTGCTCTAGATTAAAAGGCTTTGTGTTTGATGCTGTTGAGTTCCTCCCTGCAGCACACGCCATCACTGCAGAAATCAAACTGTTCCCAGGCTTCAGTTTAATTATCCATGCACATCTGCCACAGAGGTGAACATCATTAAAAGTCCTGTGCCTTAGCAATAGCTGTGTTAGTTACTTAGGATTCTACCAGGTGTGAAGAACTTTTCCAGGAAAAAATGCAGAATAGTGAGAATAATGAAGATGGAAGTGTAGTGAAAATCATCCCCAAGGGAGCAGACTAATAACCAAGGGCTAGTTTTGTATTACTGACATTATGGAATTTGCCAAATTAATGATTTTTACAGAAAAAAAAAAAACAAAAAGGAAACAAAACAGAACACTGTCTTGCAGATGCTCTCAGTCCTGCCTGATAAGCTGCTTTTAGAAATCTAAACTTTTCAACAATAAATCCTTGCTGAAGTGTAAGGCACATGATATCTGTAAGAATATTTTACAACAAAAGCATACTTAAATTTGGATAGAAGAAGGAGTAGATACAACGAGTGTGATGTGATTTGTCTTTTGTTACAGGATATCTTCATCAAAAAGGAGAAGTACAGTAAACTGAAGCTAGAATTTGCCTTGATCTGAAAAAAAAAAAAGAAATAAAATAGTTTTTTCTCCCTAATTTATTTGAATCCAAAATCTGTTTTCAGTTCACAGGTTTTTTTAGTAAATTTACTACATAGAAACCATCAGAGCTCTGATTTCCAGGGAAGCTCATTTTGGAAGGTGGTAAATACAACTTAAAAAGCAATGTCAAAATGGATTTTTGTAACACTGCTTTAAGACAAAATGTGTCTAATTTTTAGAAAACATATGTTTATTACTGTACCTCAGCTTATTTATTTGAAATTAAACAATTAAAATGTCCGTATGTGTTGGCCACCAGCTGCTGTACCTTATTACAGTTTAAATAGCCAACCTTGAATAAGAAATCATTTTATTCTCAAAACTAATTTTGCAGAAGTTACATGTGAGGTTACGTATTTTTGCATGCTTACATGTTAGTGCAGTATTTTGCTGCTAGCACCTGGCTGAATGGTGGTGGTTGCTCTTTAACACAAGCCAGTAGCTTCACTCTCCTTTCTGAAACTGATGCAGACCTCTACTGGCTGTCTTTACAAGGAATGTTAATAAAAAAGGTACAGGAATCTTCAAAAAATGGGCTACAGCTTACATGGTGAGGTTACTATGAGAAGGGGTGGCTGTCAGGCACATGGGTGAACCAAAATCCACTCATGGTAAGAACAGGCTGCATGAAGTATTTTTAGGTGGATCTAAGTTGACTTTTATTATTTCAAATTTTAAACGTGTATGTGGATATGGAGGTGAGGGGTGTTTATATGTAAATATGTATAATATTTCCAGCTACTCAAGTTTTTATGAAGACATCACAAGCTGGACAGCAGTGAGTTGGGAGTTTGGGGAGGGAGAAGTAGAAATCTGGAAGTGGAATGAGATTGTAAGAGCTAGTTAGATGTGAGTTGACCAGAAGGTTGAGCAGTATTAGTACTGTATGAGTACTCAAAAGAAGTTGAAAGCTGCATTCTTTGGAGAACAAATTTCAGCCCTGTTGATAAGTCAATATATGCTAGTCTGCTGGCAGCTGTCATTCAGGTGGGATCCCACTGTCCTTGGTGGGGAATGCTCAAATGGCACATAAGGAGCACCAGAAAGTCAAGGGAAAATGTGGTGTGAAGTGAGGTCAAACTAAATGAAAGTCCACTTCTTCTCATTGCCCGCTGTAGATGTCGCTGCAGACGGCCAACACTGTTGAGTGGGCACTGAATACACGTTATTAAGGTATATTCTTCAGGTGAGATTTTAAGCCTCAGTTTTCTACATGTAGAGGATTTGTTCCTGAACTCATGCAGAGTACTATTTAAAAGTGAAAGTTAGAAGGGAGGGTGCAGCATACCCAAGAAAGTGCGTTTTGCTTTTATGCCTCTTCATGTGAAGTTTCTTTTACACTTGCGGTGTGATACATATGCAATATTCTCTTGAATTCTTGAATTCTTGAATTTGCAGCATTTGTTGCATGTGTTTAAATACCAGTGATAATTCTGGATGTTTGGTGCACAACAATTATCCATAATCAGTCTCACACTGAATAACTGATAATACCATATATTTGGTAAAAGTCAGTTTTGTTTAGATTGGGAAAAAGGATGTTTAGTTCAGCTGTGAGTGCAGATCTTTTGTGAGATAACATTAAAATTGTTGAGTAATATGTGAAAGATATAATGTAAAGTTTGCTTTATGGAACTAGGCCTTCACCTCTTTAGCCTAGCACCTATTCTTTGACAGAGGTGAGAGATTATCTCATCTGTCAAGGTATAACAGATGAAATTAAATCAGAAGAATGGATTTTACTGTTAGTCCCAAGGTTGGTTACCTTTAGAGATTTTTGCTTCTATAGTATCCTTTTGTACACATATGGATCTCCAATTTTTTTTTTTTATTTTCCTTTGGATCTTTTACTTCTCTGGCATCCTATATCTGTTAGTTTTCTTAACATAATTTCATGCTCTGTGAATAAATATTGCCTTTTATTTGTTTTGAGTGTAGATGTTGTCATTTGTATGTTGCAGTCTGTGCCCATAACCTCCAAGCTAAATATAAGTCTATATTCTCCTTGTTTGAGCAAGTAATTGAATTTTTTTTAATTGAGGGGCTTTTTTAAAAAAAATCTTGACTTGATGTATACGTCGTTGTTTATTTGATTTATAAATACTTATTATATTTTTAATAGCAACTTTTTTATGATAACTCTAGCATAACTTATTTTTAGGTGGAGACAGTAAATAAATAGGAAAAAAAGACCTTTCAGTTTAATCAGGAGTAATTTTTGATGATAATAAGTTATGGGAGGTGCACCAGTATCAATGGGTAAGGAGTATTACCTCTACCAATATTTTCCGAACAAAAAATCAGGGTAGTAAGTCAATTTGAGCAAGTTTCAAATCTTATCTTTAGCTCTGAGAGGAAAAGTACTTCTTAGCTTTCACTCTTATTAGCAGTACAGAAACATAGCAGGTAATAAAAAGGTGGCCATCTGCTATCCATTAAGTTATTAAATAAGTTTCTGCTACAGAATCTTTAATTCTGAACGTGATGTACAAGCCAGATCTATCAAGGATGTCTGTTATCTCAGCTTGAGTTTGCAGATGGAAAAAAATCTGTCTACTTGTTAATAAAGCAGTTTTTATCCAGGCACTGTAGAGTCAGTAAACATAAACCTTTCCAGGATTACTTTTTTCAATAGACTTTTTTTTAAAAAAAGCACTATCAGCTTGCACATCAGCATTACTGAACAGCCAGTGTTTCACTACAAATGGCTCAGGTGCTTTTACACTGCAAGATATTTCATTCAAAATTAATTAGGTATCAGGGCAGAAAAGATTACCTCATAATCACAGAATTCTACAAACCTTAAATATATATGTGCAAATATAATTCCTGTTGTGATTTGTGTGTAGAAAGATACTATCCTAATGCTCTCATAATTTTAATTTTCTTTTTAGACTCATTTTAGAAGAAGAAATAATGAAGTCAGTAGTACTCTTTCAGCTGAATTCATTTTTTGAATGAAAGAGCAGCCTTCCTATTAGATATCTCAGTTTAAGCCCCGTTTCTGTTTATGACAAAACAAATGAACTCTTTGTTATTAGCTTTTAATCTTACCTAGGAAGGTCCACAGACTTTTTTTTTTACCTGCTGTTAAACTAAGAATGAGTTTTTAAATGAAAGCTGTGTTGAAAGCTAGTATTTAAAAAAACATGACCCAATACCCTTTGTAATGCTTCTTTTATTTAATACTTTGTAAAGGTTTTTAACATTTTACTGCATAAGGTAGGAACAGTGTTTACAACAAGTGTTTCAGATTATTTCCTTTTATGAAAAAGACATATCCGGAGTTTTAAACGTTTGTAAGCTACAGTAGTTGAAATTTAGGAAAGTCAGTGAAGCAAGTTATCAGTCAGTCAATAACTAAGGAAAAGGAAATAACTACTTGTGTAAAAGAGGTAGTCACGTATGACTTCTTGCTAACTATGACCAAAAACCAGGACAGTATCAAAATAAGCAATCCTCTCGAGACTTGGCCACCTTATCTAGGCTGATGAAACAGTTATTTTTCTTCAGGCTTTTCTTCTAAAAAAATCTCTTGTATTATTAGGTTTTGTTGATGGGATGTTCTGAATGCTTCTTCCTAAAGGTGCGACTGCATTTGACACATCAATACCAGGTCATTTGGTGTCTTATCCAATGTCCACCAAGACATTTGGAAGTCCTTTTGATTAGTTCTTTTAATTTCAACCTAATCCCATGCTGTTTGTTAAGTATGGCAATGATCTCAATAGCTCCACTTGCATATATATATATGTATGTATATGTATGTATATATATATATTTCTATCTATTTTTTCTTAGAAATTATCCCTTGTGTTTTGTGTTTTCACCCCTTGTGTGTAGAGAATTTTCATATCTATCAATATTACCTGCAGACCTGAATGAGAATGGGAGAATAGACACCACTTAGCCTCCACTCTATGCATCAGAAAAAGCTGCTAACATTGTTTTTTGTTTATTTCAGGTTTCTTTTCTCCATGGAAAACTCCAAAGCCTGTAAGTTCCCTTTCAAAATAGTACACATTGAGTTCATAAGATGACTATTGTGCAAAGCAAATTTCTGTAGACTTTCATCTACCCATCCTTTTCCCAGCTCGTGAGACACCTCTCAGCAGTGCCCCAGCACCAGGGGTGGCCTCACTGATAAGTTCTGAAGGTCTGTTGACTTGGAGTCTGCCAGAAGTGGTCTGGAAAAAGGAAAACCATAATGTTAAGATGGGTGGCAAGAACCAGAAACGTGGTGGCTTAAAAATAAGAGGTCTGGAGGAGAAGGCAGCAGAAATGAGGCCAGTCTGGTCTTCAAGTTGGCAAATTCTTTGAAATGAACAATATGCTCTTTTTCTGCTTTATAAGTGGCTTGAGTTTAACATCTCAAAGAGATTGTTATTCTTTCGTGCATTAGGAGATCTAGAGCTGCAAATAGGCACACTTCAAATAAAAGCTTGGGCTAGACGACTGACTGAGGTGCCTTCTAATCAAATTTTCTGTGTTTCTATGATTTTGACAGTAAAACCAAGGCATAAAGACTTTTCCTACTGTAAGACTGTAAGCAATGACTGTATTTGTTCTGTTGACACCACATTATATAATTTCTTGAATTTGCAACAGCATTCACAGTAGAAAAAGAAATCATAGGCTACTATTTTTGGTTGTCTGGTTTGTTTTATTGTTGGGGGGGGGGGTTGTTTTGGTTTGGTTTAGTTTTTTAATTTGGCTTTTTTAATTGAGATTTGACAGACCTTAGAGCAATTTCTAATTCTCATCAAGGATGTGTAGAGGAAAATAGATCCTCACGACTCCTAAGAGCAATAGGAATAACAATAGCAATACCTTTTAAACAGCTTAGAGCCTTTTTATTGAGGAGCAGGCAGAGGAAGTACATTGAATCTGAACAGCTTTACATACTCTCATACTGGATCTCATGCTTAAAGTATACCAAAATAATTTTTGTATCCTGTCAAGTACAAATAGCACTTAATTAATCAGCTGATGAAACTTCATCAGACTGCTTCAGCTTGTGGTGGTTTTGGTGTAAAAAGACAGAATCTGTATACAATACATTGGAATAAGTATTGCATAAGTTGCTTTATTCATCTGTGTAGAAGGACATTTATGAAAATAAATCAGATTATTAAGGGCTAGTTTGCTCTCACCAGTTTAAGGCTCCTGAATGGCTGGGGTGTTCAACCTTTAATCTCAGATAAAGAGTGATGAAATAGATAGCTTGGAGCTCACTTGTTAAAGATCGTCATTTGAAGACCTCCTCCTGTCCATACTTAACCTCTTCATGTACATATTAAATATATAAATATCAGTGTATTGCTGATGCTTTTCTGCAACATTTTGTTATATAAACAATATGGTTCATGCTCAAGTAGCACTTGCCAATAATCGGAATCTAGAAAAAAAACCTGAGTGATGCAGTTTTTCATCAATGGTGTGAGGAAACCAGGGCTCACAGAATAATATGACACCATTGTGTGCAGATACTGTGCCTGCAGGCAGGCTGACTGCTAACAGATACTCTATTTTGGGGTGGTCTCAGCAAGAGATTTCACAAATGATTAACCGAGTTGGGGTAGTGTGGATTCCTCTGTCTGTCACCACTTTTAACTAGAGAAATAGTCAGACATAAATTTCTCGTGTCCAATGCCTAAAGATAAGATTGAAACCAAGTGCCTGCAACACTACATGCAGACAGTCTGAAGCAGTAAGGCCAGCACAGGAGGTTTAGAAAGCCTTCCCAACAGCACAGCACAGCCCTGTACCTGTGTAACAGCAAAGGAAAACAAAGTAACCTGGGGTAACAGATATTTCCTGTGGTTCCTGAGTATATAGTGCATATATTATATATGTATATCATATATAATATTAGTGCAAAATGACCATGAGCAATGCAACCAAACCATTGCCCCAATTTGGATTTGATGCCCTGCACTCACTGCTGTGCTTACTCACTTCCAAGAATGCCTTCTTTTCTGAAGCAGCATTATGATAACTCGCATTACTGAACACTGGATGACTGTTTAATTAGTTGATATGGGTTTGGGAGATGTAATTCCCCTTCTGTTTATCTACTTATTTAGCTGGTTGAACTTCACACTTGAAGATTTATAGCTAGCCAGCAAGCAAGAATTGGACATATGGGACCCAGTAGGGTTTTGCCAATTGATCTCCAGTTTCCTGTCCTTTCACCAGCGTAAAGTTTGCTCATCAAAGATAATTATATTTTCCTTTCTTTTTTTAAATCTTTCTTTAAGTATTTTAATTTTGTCCAGTTTCGCATTTTGAAAGAGGTAAGTGATCTTCCCCAGCACTTTCCAAGAAATTAGGAATCTTTTACTTCTAGATAGACATGGCTCTGCATGTCTTTCATCTTCATAATGATAAGAGAGATAGTTTGGTTTCAATGGCTTGTGTTCTTTTTTTTAGATTGCTAAGGGAAGGTAAAGCCTAAACATATTTCTCTGGTAATTTCCTTGATCATAAGGAGCTTGAATTGAGCTCAGTTCTCCTTTGCTATGTAGACATAGGGGTCATAATCAGGTGTGTTTCCAGACACCTTTGAATTTACACTTCCATAATGCAATTACGTACTGTATATGTGTTTATACCTACTTGAGGTAATTTCTTTAGAGCTGTCAGAAGTAGTACTGTGATATTCATGTGACTTACCACATAGGCTAATTTATCCAAAGGGTAATTATTTGCAGAGGATAAATTTGTCTTGGTGTAAGGGGCACCTGAAGGTACCCAAGGTACATTCCTGTACCTAAGATATTTCAGTGGCAACACAGGTATTTCCATAGGCCACTGTATTGCACAGACTGTACATATCTATAGTTTTGAATGAACCAGCCCTACTTACTGCTGAAATTCTGACAGAAACACAGCTTGTATTATAATACTACTTTGTAAAAGAATGAGGTCCTCGACAACTGAAAATGGCCAGTATCCATAATCTGTTTATTCTTAAGTATGAGCCTAAGAAGGTCAGATCACCTGGGATATGAAGCAGATAGTTATTCACCAGGAGGACACTAAAACATCTGTAGTCCACACATACTTGGTGTGAAAAAAGCCTGATGCAGTTAATCATCAGAACAGAGTAAAGGCTACCTGCTGACCCAAAAACCTTCTGAAACCAAGGAACTTAAGACAAATGATAATCACAGAATTTGTAGATCAAGCTCGCTCTATACCTGCAATCATCTTTGATAAAGCTCTGCTGATACAACAATAGAAGTCAGTGGAATTTAATTACAGATCAGTTTGTTTCCAAGAGACATTTTTTGTGTAATTACCATTGTTGGGTTATGTGGGAGAACACACTGTTCTGAAGGCTTTACCACCCTTGTCTTCAGGAGGGGTCACAGGAATAGTCAAGTACTCATTTCTTGGGATAAACATTTGTGTTGTGTTTAATTTAGCCTCTTCAAACAAATTTGCTAATTCAACTTGATTAGTAGCCAACTTCTTAAAAAAAAATGCAGATCCTCAAGCCTTCTTTTGCGCAGCATATCATATCTTCAAGCTTGATGTACATGTAAGACTGCTAAAGACAGTCTTGAAAAAAGTGTGAACTGAGGTGTCTTTCATGCATAGACAACAGGCTGCTGTGCACTTCTTTCCTGTAAATGGTCTGGAAGAGTTGAAAGCCTTATCCTGTGCTTGGAAACTTGGTTGTACAATGCCAGTTTAGTGAAGTTTTTGAACACTAGATACTTGAATAAGTGCTGTAATAATTTTCTCTTTGGTTTTGATTTTCTTTTGGTTTTGGTTTTTTAAATCTTCAATTGAAGCTGTAAGTTCTGCTCCCAGTTAGAGTTATCTACTTCCTCTTGGGCAGCTGGTTATTTTCATGCATTCTCAGAAGATACAGCATTAAGGTCATTCACTTGCTACGCAGTCTGTCCCTTCTTTGTTTAGCACTAATTTCAGTTATGTATTTAGATGAACCTGATAATTGTGTCTTCACAAACCCACAGATTCCACCTTTAGCAAATAATTTCCAGTAGCTCAGCACATTCTGTGAGAGGCACTCCACATGCTTCAGAGGTAATTCTGGGCCTAATCTAACCTGAGAAAGGTCACATCTTGCCATGAGCAACAAATGAATAAGTAAATTTAGTCAAGTCATTTTATAAACAGCATGACACACACCTTTCATTTCAAAAGGCAGGAAAACAGATTTACTAATTTTACAAAACATATCTTCAACAGAAATCATCATCTTTGGTCTCATTGTGGAAGGCAGAGTTTTTGCAAAACTTCATTTTTATTCTCTGTATGTTTTTATTCCAGATGATGGAACGATGGGAGAATCAAGGCAGCCCTCAAACAAGTGTGTCTGCTCCAGCTATGCCACAGAATATTCCCTATCCACCCACTCTTCACAGGAGTTCATTTCCTGATTCAACAGAGGCCTTTGATCCAAGGAAACCCGACCCATATGAGCTGTATGAGAAATCAAGAGCTATTTATGAAAGTAGGCGTAAGTGAAAGCTCTCTTGACCCTGCTGACCATTTAGTATTTTAAATTTTGGCTATGAATGTGTCACTGTTGACATAATTTTCTGTAGTTATCTTTTGTAATTTAAAGAAAGAAACTACATTTCTTTCCAGTAAATAGAGGCCATTGTAAATGATTTAAAAAGTCTACACTTACATATTTTTCTAGATCTTGCCTCGATTCTCATGTTTGACTTTCATAGGTGTTTTTTCTTGTATTTTTGATCTCCCCATGCTGATGGTTAAATCCTTGGTGCAGCACAGTATATGTGCCACCCCATTTTACTGCGCTTTTCTTTTTCGTAGTCAACCAATAGGAAGATGTGAATTTATCAATGAAAAAAGAGATTCACCTACTTTCACTTCAAAGTGATGTTTATTAAAGAAATTTCAAATCTATTTGTTTTTATAAAAAGGTCTTTGACAAGTTTTCACGTTATCCTTGGTAGTTAGAAAGTAACCCATAGCACAAAGTACTATTTGAAGACCTGTATAGAACAGTACTGAGCCATCGATATTCTCCTCTTGATTTAATTTCTCATGTTTTTGGAAATATATCACATATTTTTCACAACGAGAGTAAAAGGGCTTAGACTTATTTACTCCTTTTGTAAAGAACATTTTAGTGGAAAATATTGTTCTAAATTGCCTGGAGCCTTTGCACTTACTAAGATCAATTCTTAAAAATAGTTTACTTTTTTACTGAAAGCTTCTTCACCACTGCCATTAGTTGCACATGCCACCTTTCAACTCATTTTATAAATTACTTGAGCCAAAGATCAAGCTATGTTATAAATTACACATAAAATACTGGAACTGATCCAGACTAGCCCGTTAATACTAGCTGGGTCCAGAGACCTGGAATGTTCAAATTTCTTCAGCATGCGAAGGGATAGTCTGAAGGAAATACATTGTCCCAAACACTGGGTTGATTCCGTTCTTACTTGCCTTGGCCTTTATCTATTAGTTACAGCATCAGCATCTCCTCTTTGGCTTTGGTATTCCCAGTCCCCACAAGAACGGATATGCTTTAGGAACACCAGAGTTTTTTTACATCAACTCCAAGTAAACTCAATGTAGTCTCGAAGTTGCATCCCATATTCCTCAGTTCTTCGCCACTGCGGCCAGTGCCACCATCTTCTGCCACACTGGTCCAAGTAGTGGAACACTTTTCAGTATAGATTGTTACCCTAAAACTCACTTTCCATAACCCAGACCTAGTTTTTTTTTGAGGGGGACAGTTGTTGTGGTTTTCTATTTATTTAACAAGTGCTTGAAATTAAGATCCCAGATTTAAATCTATGTACTTAAATAAATTGCTGGCTTTTTTGAGGAATACCAGATATCTTACTCACCCTAAATATGGTTTTGAGAACTTACTTAGACCCCTGTAAAAAGTATTTAATCTGCAATTATAAACTGTTAGGCATAGAAACTAAACATTCCAGTATCTTTACAAACACCACGTAGCCCATGTTGGCTGGTATTCTCAAGACAATGTACAGAAAGAGACTATAATTGTTGAAATTTTAAAACTCTTTGAAATATGGATCAGGATACTGTGTGGAGTAGGCCATATGGGTTTGAAAGAAGTAGCTTTGAATGAAGATTGGAAATAGTTTTCAGACATCTCCCCTCTTTCACTTTCTCTTGTGCATTAAGGGCTAGACTAATAAATAAATAAAAAGACTTGCTTGAGCTGAAATCTTATTCCCCAAAGTGATAGAATTTGGTATATGATAAATTAAAAGGAAAAGAATCCATTCCATAGTTAGCAAGGATTTTATCTAGTTCAATACCTCTACTAAAAAACTCATGGCTTTGTATAGAGCTCTAACAAACAGAAAACCCTTTGCAAATAACCATTTCCCACATCAATAGTTCTTAGGAGTGAAGTAATTTAACAAAAATCTGTATTTTCCACTTGACAGTCAGAACCATCTTCTATCACTGAAGTCATCAAGCCAAGAGTGCAGACTTCCTGCATTTAAACAAATATCTCTGTAAGACAATTAAGAAAATGTTATAAATGCAATATGTATATATGAGATACATATTTATATGATATCTTCTTTTATCCTAATCCCCAATATAGGCTTGATCCATGTGTGCCCTTCATAAAAGTGTGGCAATATAGATCTGATGTCAACAACCAAGATTCACTTGCATCCCAGAAGATTATATATTACATTACAAGATATATTACACCATTCAATAAAATAATTAAGTGCTTCATTATTATTCATGGGTGCTTTCTTCAAGTCTTCTGACCACTTCTTTGACCAACATGAACTCTTATCTTTTACTTATATAATCTACTGTGTTAAGGAGTATATGCTTCACCTCAGGAAGAGCTTCTAACACGTAGGTTGGAGTTATGCTGAAGCCTGTGTTTAAATGGTATAATTGCATTTGAGTTCTGTCTAAGAGGCAACTGGAAACTGTATGCCAGTCTTTTTCAGCCAGCTGCCTAGAAAAACTTAAGAATTAAAAATCATGAAGCTGCTAGGCCCAAAACAAGATAGTGAGGGATGAAAAGCAAGACTGCAGTAACCAAGTCCTAGATTTCCAGCAGTGTCCCATCTTCCAGCTAATCCTGGAAACTTAAATATCTTCTTACACCGCTTTCCCATCAACATTTTCTCTAAGATTTGATTCCACAGTTCCCACCCAGATCTTGTCTGCACTCATTCATATCCCTTATTTATAAATAGCTGCCTCCAAAGATCTCTATTCTCTCTGATGTTTTTGTTTCATGAATGCCATAAGCACGCATTTTAGCAAACTCAATTTGTCAAGCCTTTGATTGCTTTTATTCTCCACATAGTGCTACTGTTTCCTGAAGAAGGAAACAACAGGAAGGAAATCCATTACCAAGTCAAGTAATTGTCATCTAATTTGAGTATATAGGAGGGAGAGTTTCAAGACAACACGGTTTCCTACCATATGGCAGTGTCAGATTGGTTATCTTTGGGAAGGACATACCCTAAAATGCACAGGAAAAGTTCAGCTACTTGGGTTTTTTAAGTACTTCTTATCTCAAAGCAAGTTTGTCTTATCTCCTGCCGAGACCTTCTTTTCATCTTCATCTTCTAAAAATAGGGCAGAGAAATGAACAATCATGACCTGGAAAATTCAAAAAGAAAGCGATAGTGCAAGATTTTTTACTCTCACTGTGAGACTCTGTTACTAAACAGTTCATTTTTGTACTTCTATAGCTCTGAATTTCTACAGAGCCTTTTATTATAGGGTTTCCCCACAGTCAACTCTCACCAGGACCTCATAAAAGCCTCCTGCTTCTCAATCAGGGAGGGAGTGAAGCAAGTCGTGCATAACAGGATAGTTCTGTGAGGAGCACAAGCAACACGACTCAAAGCAGAGCAAGAACTAGACCAACGTGTTGCCTCTAGCTCATCCCTACATAATGATAGCAAGAAAGGGGCTTCAAGCATGAAGTCTCAGTGAAAAAGTATGATTTTCATTCTACAGGAAAGTTTTTCCACCTAAGGAACATGAAGACCTGCAAGACCCTGTGTGATGGGAAGATTTCAGTTTGTAATGATCACATATGAATTACAAAGCACTACAAAGCACTACTGCTTCTGCATGGGAAATAGTTTCATAGAGACAATCAAATGATGCATTAGTACAAAACCAGAGTGCAACTCTATTTTGTAAGTCATAGCACCTTTGAAAATTGTTTGTCATGAGTTAGCTGTGACCTGTCGGCTCTTCCTTCTTAGATGTCACCAGCCTCTGCTGTCACCTATCACCTGTGCTCAAAGCTCCAAGTAGCCGAAAAAGGAGCATGAGGGCTTTCCAAAGACTGAGGAGGATTACTACATCATCTAAAACAACTGCTTAAAAGCAAAAAAAGGGAAACTGGTTTATGCTTTCTTTTTCTTTACTGTGTCTCTCTGCCTTTTTTTTTTTTCCTTTTTGTTTTGGGTTTTGGGGGTTTTTTTAACTCTCTTCCCCATCTCTGCTTATTTCCTCTCCATGATGAAGAGAACCTGCCTAACTTTCCGCTGTGACGTATGTTCTCAACTGGATACTTTTTACTTTTTCCTTTTTTCTGTCCTACTATTAATTCTAAGCAAAACCTTTAACTCCATTCTCCTTAAGAAAACTGTTAGATTGTAAGTGACAGTGTGACTCTCTTGATAACCAGGTTAGGTACAGAAGCTAGAAAATGGAACATCAGATCAGGAATTTCCTATTAATGAAAAAATTATGACTTTATATGCAGCAGATTGTTACAGCTGTAACTGGAGCCCTGGGGTTATCATTAAGAGACCTCATTCACCTGAATTTTAAATTTTTGCTTTTGTAAATTCTCCATATCCTATCTTATATTTTATATTGAACTCTGTTTATTGTAGATTCACAGTTTATAAAAAACTTTGTTCAGACACCCCTATAGGCAGACATTAGTCAATCAGGAGTCACAAAGCTGATGGGAATCATAATGCCATAATATTTCTCTAGTTATAATAGAAATTTGAGGTTGTATTCCTTTTAAGGAAAGCGGCAAAATAAAACAGTTTTTGCATTGATTGGGTTACATTTGTCCTTCAGTTAGTGTGGTAGCCAAGGCTGGTGATGTGACACAGAAATGCCAGTAGGAAGAATGGCATAAGCCAGTGATAAGCTCACATTAAAAGTGAAAGCTGAACAATTGCAGTTCCACCTTTAGCTGAAGGACAAATGTTACTCTCTTTGAAACCTCCCATGTTATTTTCTCCTCTGACCACAGTATTTTGAATTTCCCAAGTCCCTTTCAAATCTATCAGCTATTTTATGCAATGTATTTTTTTTTTACTGCCAGAGATTTAAACAAATTGGAAGAGAACCAAAAAGCAAAGTTCACCAACAGATGTGAAACATGTAAAAGCAATGCATTTGCATAATTAGCCTCCATGACATAAGGTGTGTTCTTAGGCAGACTTATAAATACCTTTCTGTAAGCGTCACAGACAAGCACTTCAATTCATATTCACGGGCTGCCTTTCCTCTGGAGTATCATTGCAGGTTTTCAGCACAGATATGCATTAAAGTAGGAAAGATTTGTCAGACAGCATTATACTGACCCATAATGTGTAACTCTGAAAATACCAGTCTTGCAGAAAAATACCAAGGCAATCAGGGTTTCCTAAATTTGATACTCATGGAACATAAAAAAAAAATATTAGGTGTCTAGAACTGAATGCATTATCACCTGAGGGGTTTTATGGCATAGTCTACAGCTAAGCAGAATTTTCCTGCCAGTACTTGTTGGCTGAAGAGCTACAGTTAAAAATTAAACTTAACGATTAAAAATATTAAAAATTGAAGGAAATTTTTCACATAATTCATACTACAACTTTTTTCAGACAGTATTTTCCTGAAAAAAAAAATTTGCCTGTAATATTTTTTCGCATTTTTTGCTCATTTTTAGTCTAAAAAGAAATCACATTTTGGTTACGGTGCTTTAAAAGATATGTATACACATACATGTACAGATGTATATATATTCTGAACTATGACAGCATTAAATACATAGTATTCTGAAGTATTGTATAAAGGGGGTTTTGTATGGGTAAAGGGTTTGGGACTGTAAACTAGAAAATCAGGTTCTAGTTTCAAACCTTCCTTGCACTCAGTTTACTATATCTTTTAATATTTCTATTCACCAGTTAGTGCCCTTTATGTCAGTAAGTCATGGCTGCCTTCACTTAGTAAATAAAAGAATAGGAAAATTGCTAATTAAGGTGTATTATCATCAAACTACTCCTTGACCTAGAGTATCAACAACTGAGGTATAGGAAGGGAATTTCTCAAAGCAATTTCCAAACAGTCTGTGTTGTTGTTTTCCTTGCATCTATTGCTACCCCAAGCAACTGCATGTTGATGGTCTAAGAACTTATATTACTAAATTAATATAACCCTTTCTTTTTAATAAGAGATGATATCTAATAAAAGGAGAGGAAATTTAGCAGACTAATGTCAAATGGTTTTGTATTGTTTGTCACTGCAGAAAGAATTACTCACCATGAAAAAATGGATTTGTTGCCTATATGAACTGACAGTGAAACCAAAACCATTTTCAAATGGGATTATATCATCATCACAGTACCATGAATGTAAAATGATTTTGATTGCTGGATTGCAAAGTAGGTCCCTAACGACCTCTGCTAATATGAAGTGTCAGTTTTACAGCTGATAGTGGTGTTAAAGATGCAGTATTTCTTTCTCTTTAACAATTTACACTTTACTAAAAGGTATAAAAATAGATTTTGATCTGCAAAGTGGCAGTGTGAATTTAAGATGTCAAAATAATAACTTAAGAGAACTGACTTGTAGGCGTAGGGGAGTTGGCCACAGGTGCATGAGACAAGTGGATGCTGCATTGCCTATGAGCTGTGTCAAACTGCTGCTTACACAGCTTTGGAAAGGACATTGCAGCATAATCACACTCATTCTTCTCAGCTGTGAACTCCTATTTACCTAAGGCATGGCTAGTACTGAGATGCTGAAATCTAAATGTTCCCTCATGCTAGTTTTGTTCCATGTACTTAGCATTCAACAAAGACTGATCTAGAAGACAACAGAATATGGAAAATGAATATTATCATCCCTACCTTTCATCAGCATAGTTCTTCCTCCAGAGAATACCAGTGGCTCCAGTGGTGCAAATAAAAATGCCCTTGTGTCATGTTGTGGGTGAATTGTGCTCCTGTGGTTGTATCTTGACAGCAAAGAAACCCACTATTTGCACCACTGATTTCATTTAAATCAAGATTGTGTCCCAGGTCTTGTTTATTGCTTGTCTGTTTTCAGAAATATTTTACAATTTTCAGTTTAAAAACTATGAGTGTAATTTATTTTAGACTAAACATGAAGGCAGGTAGGCAAGCTTTTTACTGTTCTATCTTCTAATATCAAAATTAATCTTGGCTTTGCATTCATCTGATATGCAAAGAATCATAGAATGATTGCCATAGAATGGTTTGGGTTGGAAGGGATCTACTTCCAACCCCCAAATCTTGATGTATGGCAAGACTTCTCAAAATGCACAGCTGCATCCTTGTCCTCCAGGGCACAGGGAGTCATCACCATGGCGGAGATTTATTTTGATTACAGTTATATGCAAATAACAGTTCAGAAGATTTCTTAGTTTTAATTTCCTGATTCTTGTTTCTAGGACAGGTTAGCTGATCTAAAAAAAATTAAATCAGTGAATTTAATAAATATTTTATTATACTTCCAAGCTCTACTTTGTAAGTACTTCATTCCTGTTTCACGTGAAAGACTACAACTACTCATGGCAATGCAGCTGCAGAGGTTCAACCGAAAAGGCATCATAGAGAGAATACAGAAATCTAATGTCCTCAGTTTAAAACTTTCAGCACTTTGATGCCTCTTCATGGTGGCAGTGTTGGGTAGACTTGTCTCTTTGTCCTGACCTCTCCAAAATTGCCACCTTCTTCCTCAATTCCAATAAGGTAGAGGCAGGACATTTAACGTATTTTTAAAAATCCTATTAGAAGTTTAGAAAATGTCAAAATTAATTTAATAATAAATAAATTGAAAGTTTCAAATTGCCTTGTGTAAGGGTTAGTTTCTTATAAACCTAACTGACAGATTTTTATAAAACAAAGCTCGCAAGAGTCTCTCAGTATTCTGGTAAAATTACCAGTTCAATTTATCCTTAGCAGATAGAAGGCACCAGGATGTACACAAATGACATGCATTCTGCTCAGCTGAGGACCAGGCCCAGCAGTCCTTCCTCCTCTGTTGGAAGTTGCTTTTCTGTAGGGTCTTTGAGCACAGAACTAGGTGAGTTTTGAAAAAAACTATTTATCTCTGCATTTGACAGGTGGAGACAGTGCTAATTCAGTCCCTTCCTCTACGTTAAACATTCTTCAAAGATCTTTCTTCTTTCAAAGTTTTCTACTATTTGCTAACAGTTTGCTTGTCACATGAGAGATATTTAGAGGATATATTTTGTTTTCCAAAGTGTCAGTGACATTATCACAATTACCCTGTGCTGCACAGAGACCCATACTGCTGACAGCAGATTCTTCCTAAAATGAACATTGCATTCTTATGGTTATCAAAACCACAAATCTGCACTTAGGTTTATCTTTCTGGTGATCAGACATTTAAAAACTATAAGGCTTGATTCAGCATCTTCAGCATAGCACAGCTCCAAGTTTTGTGTGTGTGAATTCCTAAACTACAGTGAAAACACATGCGAGGTGCTGAATGGTTGATTACGAGATGATAATTAACTCTGTGAGAATCCACATGAAGTTCTGCAAGGCAAAGGAACAAAAGCCGTATCAGCCTTCATGGGACCACCTTGAAGGAAACCACATCACTGACAGGCATTTTTGTTTGACCACAAGTAACAGTTCCCAAAAAAGGACACTGCTAATTTACCTAAAATCTATGGCTGTCTGTCTTAACAGAGCAAGCTATTCCCTAACTGGTTACAGTTTGAGAATGGTGGTGATTCTTTCACTTTGCTGCTTGAGGCCAATTCTGGGTGATATTAGAGTAACTGCTAGCAGAAATGGAAACACAGAATGAACTAATCTTACAGCAGCTCTGAAGAGCAATTCTAGCTGAGTGACCTAGAGAAAAAGCTTGTGTACTTTCAAACCTAAAAGCTTATTGAGATTATCAAGATGAAATTGCTTTCTCTACATTAAAATCATTTTGTCTCTTTTAAGAATTCCATTAAAATCTTGAAAGGCTCTGAGTAAAAAAAATCATTTCTCCAAGTTTGCAGTGGAGCAGCATCAGTTTCAAAGGTTTTGGTTTTCAGGAGCTGTGCTGGTGGAATATTTTACGTTTAGATAGCACATTTCACCTGAAGGATCCCAAATCACTGTACAAAATCTGAAGTGTGTGGAAGAATTGCCTCCTTTAACCATCAAAGCAAAGACATGCAGCCACCTGTAAAGTCAAACAGCATAACCCCTATGACACAACTCAACACAGACTGTAAACACAAATACAACAGGAACACGAAATCCAAACGGATCTCCCCATCCAGTGGACCTGAATTTGGACAGGTCATGGCTGTTATCTAAATATCCTTACCAAAAAATTTTTAAGACGTCTCCATTTTTGGGAGACGTCTTTTGGTAAATATCTATGCCCTGCAACGACCAGTTCAGTATTACCTTGAGTGAACTCTGATTTAGTCAGCTGCTGCCATTGCAGCCCATGCTGCCTTTAGGAAGCAGTCCACCAGAAGGCAGGTGGCTTTAGTCCAAACTCTTTCAAAGTGGTACACAGTTTCCCACAGAGGAAATCCTGTGTTATGTCTCTCACCACACCCTTCTGTCTTAGGAAGATAGTATATACTCATAAGTTGCATCACTGTCCTACAAATGCTGTTGTGAAAGACCTTGCCTCCTTTATAGCATGAAATACGCATGTTATGGTATTCTGGCTTAGAGTCACATAAATGGGACACTTTGTTCGCCCTTTTGTTGTGCGTAGGCCAATAGAAATCACCTCTGGTTTGGAATGTTTTGCAGTTCACTCTGGATGCTGCCAAGATAATAAAACAGAAATTCTTGTTCAGAACATTTCAAAATTAGCAAAGGAAGCATGACTGAATTCAGCTATGGACTCATCCAGAGTCCTCTAATGCAAGCAAAGTAGTTTTATATGAAAGCAAGACAGTTATTTGCTGCACTTCATCTAGTGAAATACTTTGAAGCTACCTGCATAAAAAGTATGTTAAAGGGATTTACGTGCGTTTACCTTCATGTACAATCAGTTGTTATTGGCAACATACATCCCTCTAGCAAAATCTTCCTCTTCTTGATGATAAAAGACATTTTGCAATTGAGTTGTATAAAAGCAGGGGTGAAGTCATCTGTGGTCAAGTAATCCAAACACACCCATTACATTTCCTCTTTTATTGCTGTACTTGAATAAGCACAAATATTGTCACTATTTCTGACAGTTTTAACAAAACTAAAAATTTTATCTTCATCAGAACCTACATTTAGTTAAAGAAACATTACCACCTCACCATCTTTTTCACTTTGCACAGAAATGGACAGGGAGGTCTTAATCTAGCAGGAATATGTACATGTACCACATGGAAAGTCAGGAAGGAGGGGAGGAGAAAACAAAATTTTAAAAAAAAATAGAAATTGCATTTTAGTAATTCAAAACACAGCAGAGAAATTGATGCTGCATCTTTAAATAACTTGAGAAATGTATTTCACCTTTAATTCCCCATTTTCCTATTCAGAACAAGTGCTGCCCAGGACTGGTTTTCGAGCGGATTCCTCTGGCAAGTATTCTTCAGCCTTTGTTTTCTGTAAACTAGTTGTCCTTCATTTCATGTTTTAGCTATTCTTTTTTTAATCATTTCTCCAGATGATGGCCAGTCATGACTGCCCAGTCACCATTTTATTGTGTATGATCTTTGTGGGGTTGTAGAATGCTTATTCCAAAACTTTCTATAATAGATCTGCATTTTGAGTAAGGAAAGGTATTTTTCCTCAGCCAGTTTTTGTTTATGGTTTACTGTGTTTTATGTGTACTTTCCTATTAGTGTTCACTCTTTAGCATAAAAATGTATCTCTGTAGCTCATGTTATTTAAGCTTAAGAAATAATTTTTAAAAATCTGAATTTAATTCTACCTTAATTATATCACCAATTCCTTGCTCCCATACATATATCTTGTGCTGTAAAAATGTAAAAGCAAAAACTTTCAAAATCAGATTTTTGGGGTGTTTTAGGCAACACTGATCTTGTAAAATGACAATGGACTTTTTAAAAAAACAGCAGTATTTGATTTCCCAGTGTGATCATCTGAAGTGAACAGTTAAAACAGGCATCCCATACAAAAAAAGGCTGTTTTGAAAATCCTATCAAAGTTTTTCTAGTCCTACACAAGTTGGACAGAGATCCTAAATTAAATATAATATTGGACTGGTTTTGCATAATCCAGTAGGGTTTATACATTGAATAACTCTGTTAGCACACCAGTTCTTTTTTCTTTTCTTTGATGATTTTCAAACTGAAGTTTTTATTTGCCAGCTTTCCTCTCTATAAATATCAAGGGGGAATATGTATGGTTTTTTAAAAAGCTACTCACATTACAGACCAGCAGATCCATTACTGTTTTCAAGCTTTTCACATCTTTCAAGAGCATCTAAAACTCAGATGAAGTTATTGTACTTTTGTGTCAATCACAATTCACAATTTATAATTATTTGTGTGAAACAAAAATCTTCACCATCTTCAGCAAAGGAGTCCAAATTAGTTTCTTCTTTTCAGTAGGTAGCTGAATACACCCAGAAAGACTGTAAAATTATTACAGGAAAGCACTTCAACTTTGCTTTAATTGCAATACAGAAGAGATTTAATAAAAAATTTTATGTCAACATTTACAGGATCATCCTGAATACCAGGTTTAGCACTGTAAAATCACATAGCAATTGTTCAACTTGTCTCACACAGGAAATTAATTAAGCATTTTCAGGTGTATATTTTCTCAACATTTAAGAAACAACTGCATGTACACTTACAAGTGTGTGGTTCACCCACTATTCAGATGAATACAGCGCGGGGAGGTAGCTGGGAGTTGATAATCACATCTTCACCTGTGAGATCTCACTATTGTTCAGTAACAATCTATTCTGGTACCATTACATTTAAAGCAAATCCCCCATCATTCAGGAACCAGAAAGAATTTCCCAATGCTCTTTACTCTCCTCACTGTGCAGCAATGATCAGAGCACAGCTTGTCCAATACCATTCTCAAATTCATGGGGGAACCAGCTGGTTTTATAGCCTAGCAAAGTGAATTGGTGTGAGTTTTTTATTTCCAGGCCAAATGAACTATTAAGAAAGTTTTCCTTCACATGAAAAGAAATAAAGTAGTGTAACTATAAAAAAAGGAGAATGAAGTTACTAGCAGGCAAAGTTAAAGTTCTTTTTCTAATATAACTATGTAGAGAGGGAAGGAAGGACAGGGAGCATTGTCATTCTGGCAGAGGATATCTATACTATGTGATCAAAAATATTGACTTTAAGCTGAAACTCTCAGTAAAACTGGTAGGAGACAGGACATTAAGGTACATTAAGTTGACTGGAGGGATAAGCACACTGGAAAAGACAGTGTTAATTCAGTATTGGATTGTCTGCAAGCCTATTCATTTCTTCTTATTTGGCATGAACCACAACGTGCTAATCTAGGTTAGCAAGAGAAAACAAAAAGACAAATTTTCCATAATGAAGTTATATTAACCAACAGTTTGTAGTATATTGCAAGGCACAGGAGTGTCATTTTCTGTAAGTACAGGTAATTTTCTCTGTATGATCAACTGAAAATCTGCTCCAGCAAGAAAACACAAAATTTAATCTATCTAACAATCCTTTGTGAGGAACAAAAAGGTACCAGAATCCTGGAGAAGCAAGCACTAGAGGAATATCAGATGAAATGTAATCGTTTACATGGGTAAGAATACTTAATCAATGTATATTCAGGAATGTTGAAACTGCTGCCACATAATCATAGGGGCCTTTAGTAAATCTACCAAAGATGAGCTCCTGTAGGAAAAGCACAAAGTAGTGAACAACCTACCTGTCTTTCAGAAACAACAAAAAAAGAATCTCAGCAGCAGCAAGGCTTTAGAACATATTTTTAATCAAAGACTAACTGCCGATATGGAAATAAACTCAGAACTATGCAAAGGGAGTTTAGCAAAAGTTGGTTGGTTGGACTAACCTCGTAACTGATTTTTTACACCAAACAAGTGATATGTGCTTAATTAATCTATACTTTACACGTTACAAAGTGCCAGTTATAATTGAAACACTTCCATGTTAGCCTGGAAAAGACAGTGCTTAGTGTGAAATGTAAAGACAAATGGCTAGAGAGCAGCTAAGCAATTCTACTAGAACAACAGTTTCTGGACTGAAAGAGTAATATTATTGGAGAGCCTTGCACTAAGTCTTCTGTCTTCTTTTCATGAATCACTTAAGCACAAAAACCAAGGGTAGAAGTCAGGTCCACTTTCAGAGATGTAAACTCAGGAATCTATGGTGTAGCTGTCTCCAGAGCAATGGAAAGGTGATCAGTGCAGCCAGTGGAGTCATATCACAGCCAGCATGAAAGCTGAAATAACCAGCAGCAGCAGCAGAGGAAATGGGTTTTTGTACTAGCCAGTCATTGGAGATACTGTGATATTATGATACTACTGCAAGGTGGGTGATGTAGTGACAAAGGGCACAAACAAGCTCAATTACCAGTGTCTTCTTTGTCTATGTCTTTACTGGTAAGGTCCATGTGCTGTTGGCTTGCAGAGGTTTGCAATAACACGTAGCTGGACTTGATGACCCAGGGATCCTTTCCAGTCCTGTGTTTTGCTTCCTTAGTGGGACAAAAAAGAACATTATTTTTTAAAAGCAGTTTTCAGCGGTCTGGTGAGAGTTGGCAGACAATGGACTCCATAGAATTTCAACTCTTTAGGAAGGAAGGCTCTTCTGAAAGAGCATTGTGGTCCAGTCAATTAATCCAAAGGCTTCCAAACTGTGTTAGGGCTCATAGAAAAGTATGCCCCTATATGGTATTTTTTAGCCTAAACTTTTTCATGGTCAACCTGGCTTATCTATTCCATTCTAAATGGGTAGAAAAACAGCCTCTTTTAAAAAAGAAATAGTACCCCTTATTTTAGAGTCTGGTGCCAACACTGGTTTGGATCAGCTTTGTCAATTTATCTGAGGGACGTTTTCATCTCAGTTTGCCAGAGCAAGTGTTCTTCACAACCTGACATTCTTATACTTTCATATTGTATTCCAAACTGTGCATATTCATTCACTTGTGTACAATAAAGGTAGTGCTCAGTTTGTGACAGACTGCTGGAGACAGTGCCTTTGAGTGTTAAACCTGGGGTACAAATGGTGATCACACTGTGTCTATCTACAAAGCCATCTCCCTAGTGCTAAGCCCCATCCTTTTAGGCACAGCAAACCAGGTAAAGTATTGCTTTTATCTGAAATTCCTTTGCCTCTCACAACTTTTAAATGGTTTGCATTAAGCTAGCATACTGTACATACACAGACTTCATTTGTTCCTTTATTTAGTGTTGAGACACATCAAATAAATTGAAAAAGTCAGTATAATAAGATGTTTGGTTGTGTTTGGGTTTGTCTTCTCAATATATGAGAAGCAAGTTGGTAGGGAAAGGTAATACTTTTTATTTTACCAATTGAAATATTTATGATTCAGTCTCACTTTCCCCAATATAGATTGTTGAAATAATGCACTATGTTGCTGTTTACAGAGGATTTTTATTGCACAGTCGTAGTATAGAGCCAGTGCATGCCATTCTGTATCTGTCTTTGCAATACCTGACTGAAACAAATTAGGCTTTAATCCCAGACTACACCTGCGATGTGCCTAATTCCACAGTTTATGAGGTGTCCACTGATGGCTCTGAGGGGAGATCTGTAAGTGAGAGCTGCTGAAGTACCATGTTTCAGCCATCTGTAATCCCTCCCATCCTGAGGGAACAAGGCACAACTGGACACACTTATGAGCAGTTTGCTGAAATAAACCTTAACATCCCTTTTTTTCTGTTGGAGTCAGCAACAAGCCTGACACTGACCAGAAGCTTTCGTGTCACAATATATAGACCAGAGTGCAATTCACAGGAAAGACCATTCCTGTCAATCACTGCTTTAGGTGATGAGCCTAAAGCATCTCTGAGCATGAAGACAAAGCGATAGTCACAACAGACAACAGACAACTTCTTAGCCCTCTAAATGCTCACAGTTTTATAGTATTTGAAATATTTTCAATTTAAACTCTGAGACTGAGAGGTTTATAATGATAATTTTCATCAAAACTCCACATTGAGGGTATTACCTGAAAGTGGANTGTAATGGTTTTCATATTTTGTGAGTTGGACTGATGTATCTGTCTCCCATTTCAGTTTATTCTTTATAGGATTTAATGAACTGCAAGAAAAAGACAAATACCAGAGGTGGATGAACAGCAGTCCATTATACAGTCAGTTTTAGGAAGACATATTTAAAACCTGTATTTTGGACAGACTTTTCCATACTGTTCTTCTGTGAATGTATTCTAGTTTGGTTTAGTGTATTCTACTGAACATAATCACCCTCCAAGAGACACCTACATTTTCAATTCTCCTCCTTGTCTGTGGCCCATTTGTTTCCACCAGCTCCAACCAGGATGCCATTAGTCACGTGCAATGAACACAAGGTGGGAGGGAAATTGGTGCAAATTCTCAAGATAAGACCAAATACTTTGCTCAGTGGGATTTCCCTTTAAACTAGGTCCTGATTACAAGGAGCTGGATGTTCACCTTCGGAGAATGGAGTCTGGGTTTGGCTTCAGGATCCTGGGAGGAGATGAGCCTGGACAGCCTGTGAGTTATTTCTCCCTGATTTTCTTTTTCCTTCCACATTTTATAACCTGTGTAAAGGTCAGAAAAATATTACTACATAACTGAACCCAAATGAACACAATGTTAAGGCTATAAGTAAAATTACTTTTATTCATCCATAGAAGAAGACAGAACTCTCAGGCTGTTCACATCTAAAAGATGTCACAGTAAATTAAGTTAGAATAAGAGGGCATTAAGGTAGAAACAGAGCATCACTCATCCCATTACTGCAGAGTGTGATCCGGCATCTCTTAATCTTGACTTTCCAAAATCAAGTTTAAGCAGAAGATTCTAAAAATCCAATTATGTAAGACTATTTATAACCATGTTTAGAGTAGGCAACTTGTATGCAAAATGTATGCATAAGGTTAAAAGACACTGTCAACAATGCAGTTTATTTCCAGAAACAGAAAACCCCACCAGGGAGTGATAGTCAATGTTCCAGGTTAGATGACAACATCATGGGAGGCACCAGGCATAATACTGATAGCTTTATACCATTAGGAGGGAGACATCCTTGTAACCAAATAGCAGGTAACAAAATGAACATAGATGTTTTGCTAATAAAATATAATATAAAATAAACCATATACACAGTATTTAAAAGAAACATTGTAGAAGCCCAGAAAATAAGGGTCAAATGTGTATGAGACGCCACACATGTGTACACATTTTGATAAATTACTGATCTATATAAATGCTGTAATTTTGAGAGCAGGCAGAATTAGTACTCCTTCAGAAAAACCTCAATGGTGTAACTATAGTTTGACAGCTAGGACTAATCTCAAGTCAATAATGATAGTGTTTTATTATCACAATTTTAAGCACAGTCTGAGTCCTGTGTTACCACATTTCTGAGATAGTGTATAATTAATTATTAGAGTTGTATATTCCCTAGTTGATAATTTATGTATTCCATATTCAAATTAATACAGAATAGTATATTTTTCTTTCAGGCCTTAAGGTTAACCAGCACATGGCTTTGAGAAACAAAGAAGCTCTTAGATTTTAAAACTGTCAACATCTGTCGAAGTACTGATAAATTTTAATAGTTTACTGATGTCTCCCATAAAAAGAAAAGAATGCAGTGTATTCTAAGAAAGATGCTTCAAATGCTGTTTGAAATGCAGTCTAGTTTAGAATAAGCGTTTTGAATGGTTTTTCAAATATAAAGTACAGCTGCCCAGAAGGACTCCAAAACAACACTGCTTCATCCTCTACACTTGCAGTGTGCCTGAAGCCCCCCTGATATGTATTGTCCTTCTGTGGAGTATGTCCCAGTGCACATAAAAGGAGGCCACTGAGCCATCATCTGCACATTTTCCACCTAAGCATTTTTCCTGTCCCTTCTGGACGGCCCAGCCAGTATAAGTTCTCAAAGCACACCTACTGGGTGAAGCCAAAAAGGAAATCTGTTTGGTGGTAGTGGAAATGTTTCATTTTATCTTTTTATACTGTTAGGAAATGGCACTAGAAAGGCACTACCTCTAAGTCCAGGTTAGATGGAGCTTTGAGCAACATGGTGTAGTGGAAGGTGTCCCTGCCCATGGCAGGGAGATTGGAACTAGAGGATTTTTAAAGTCCTTTCCAACCCAAACCATTCTATGATTCTATGAAGATTTGGCAATCTCCTTCTACCTGCTCTGGACAGTAATGTCTCATGGCATTTCCTATCTCCCAGGAATGTGTCCTTGTCTACAAGGCTGCTCAGTATTTTGTGAGAGGCTCTCTTGGTGTCTCCTTTAGTGCTTTTTTCATTACAAATGGATAATTAAGCAGTCACAGACTAAGCATCTGACTGGCTCTGCTTGTTGGAGTTTTATGACAATCTCATGGGGGAAAGTGCAGCTCAAATGCCTTATCTAAAAGATGATTATTTATATAAAACTGAATGATTTCAACCTAAAGGACTAAGAGAAAACTCATGTAGAATATCGGAGTTTCTGATAGTTCATATTCATAAAACATGCCGGAGTTTTGAGAGACTTGAGTCTCTGCTCAGCAATCCAGTAGAAAGGAAATTCTGAAACAAGCCTTTTGCCCTGCAGCTACATGCATTATGCACTGAAGTGTTACAGAGGATCAGCTCTTTCTAGTGTCTCTTCAGCAAAGGACTGACCTGCCTTTATTTTCCAAAGTCCAAGAGCCATAGCTGTATACCAAGTGCAGAGATAAGCACCTTGCTATTTTTGGAGAGCAGGACCAAAAACGCTGCCCTTTGTGAACCACCCTCTAACACATTTCACTGTCCTGTTAAGAAATTGCTCCCAGCCTGCCCTTAGTCTCAAGGTTGCTGTCTCTATTTCATGGTTTGCACATACAAAAGCATTTTTCCCTGAGCCTTATCAATCCTATGGGCTTTATGTTTCTTCGCAAACATTTCTCAAAGTCCTCAGGAGTTAATAAGATCCTAACTTGAAGCTGAGGATTGTACAAGACAAAAAGGCACCTTCTTAGAACTAAGTGTTGCAGTGCTGAAGTTTTCAATTCTCACTCCCTCATTGTAGCCCATCTTGTTTTCACTGCTCAAATTCAACACCAATAAACACAACAGATGTACTCTTTTTAGTGTCCCTCTATTTTGTGTTCAAAGTACAAGACTTCTTAACTCTGTTCTCTCTCCTCCACTGCTTCCCTGCTCCCCCACGGACAGCCCACCTGCAGCCTCCCATTCCTTTCACCTCCAGAAAAGGAGAAGCAGTTTTTGCCTATTCTCCAAACCCCTGCCTTTCCTATGAAATAAGAACTGAGATGCTTTGAAATTTTTGTTTCAGCTCTCCTGCTGTGCAGTCAGGTAACACAGAACAAAAGGAAGCTTTTGTCTTTGTGGTTTGATTTCTAAAAAGGAATATGGATTCTTTAGCATAAGGCAATAACTTTTTCAAAGAAGCAGAATCCAAATAAAGTTATTTTAGAAGGATAATACTGACACTATACAGGGACTTTAGCTTGGTTTCCTTCCAATTATATCAGCTACCCGGCATTATAGAAGGAGAAAGTGCTGCTGTACTACTCCACTTTCCATATTTGTAAACATAAAGATGATTTTGAAAGGAAATACTTAAATTTATTGAGAAATTTCATTTATCAAGACTGTAGGTTGTGCCGGTTTCAATCACTTCTCAAATCTTATAATATAATAATACAACAGCTATTTATCACATCTCCCAGTAACCTGAGGATTTAGAGATAATCTCCCTCTGTTACAGTGAATTATAATACCACTGAAAGGTTGCAAAAACACATAAATTGGAACTTTACTGCAGTTGCAAATTGCTGTCCCAAAGGGGAGATGTATTTTGCATACATTTGTGCAGCTCAAACTCAGAATCACAGGAACATGTACATAATTTCTCTAAGAGTTTTACCTTTTCAACACAGATGGACTGAGATTGTTCTGCAAGATGTCTGCAAGATGTATGTCTGTATTCTTTTTATTATAAATGCCAAGATATATTCTAAGTATCTTTCTACATTTCTAAGACATAGATATCCATAGAGCAAAATGTTGGCATAAGACCATGCCCTGGGAAGTCCTATTTTAGCAGTGATTAGACAGAGTTCAGAGTTAACAGTTATTAACTTGGATTAAGACATCCCTGACACTCAAAATTAGGTGAATCACCTTTTATGTGTATATACTTAAATTTTGCTATGTGCCTGTGAAGCTACTGTGTTCTATTCAGAGAAACTAAAACACAAATTCAAATAATTATCAAGAATCAAAACAGATTAATCTGTATAAATTAATAAAAGCAGACTTTAATTTCAGGTTATGCTCTGCCACAATCATCCTAACCCAGAATTTCTCATGTTTAGTCTCAAACAAAGGGAGAAACTTTTCTTTTTCTCTACAACACATTTGTTATTGCTTACATGTCATCCTTTTCCTCACACATTCAAAGCAATCTCATGCCAGTATGAAACTGCATCTCAGAGGTAATATAATCCTGATATATATTTTTCCAATTTGCGTTTTACGTGTAGAATTGATAACTATTATGGCAACTACTCATCCATGAAATGAGAGCAGATACTGGATAAGAAACAAATTCAGACACAGAAAATGGAAAAGTAGGAAAATTAAGTTATTCTTGCTATTAAATATACCAAATAACAGATATGATGGCCGTCATCTTGACAAACACACCTAGCTGTACTGTTTAAAGTATGACTCTGCTGCTTATGATAGGAGTCCAACCATGAGATGAGTAGCACAATCACATTCCATGGCGGACATGTGAAATATCAGCAATAATTACTTAATTAGTCAGAACTAGAAAGAGTTTTTCCAATTTGTTGTGTACACTTCTGACCTACCATGCTGTGATCTGCATTTGTGTTTTTCCAAAGCTCAAAGATGCTCAAATTGTCTAATATTTTGTCAGAAAATTATGAAGAAACTGCAAATGCTCAATAAAACCAAAAGGAGGAAGCCAGTCCATACAATCTCCCAAGCTGAAGAGGATTATCACCCATCTCTTCCCAAAATAGCTAGGAAGAAATTCTTACTCATGTGAGATGCCTAATTCTCAAATGTTTTGAGAATACTTTGTGGAGATCTAGATAAACATAGCCTTGGAGAGCTTTTCTTCTGTCCAGTAAAGGAGCATAAATACATATTTCATAGTTGAATTTTGCACAAAGTATTTTCCAAGGCTTTGAGGTATATTCTTTCACTGTTTGAAGAACAGAATGGAGAACCTGAAACAGCCTCTCCAGCCACTCAGCCTGGTACAGCTTAACAGGATCCCAGGAACACCAGAAAGCAGGAACTCTTTGCTAAGTTTTGAAAGCAAAAGTAAGCCAAAGGGAGGCTGAAAACTGGGGAAAATTCTCCAGGCTCCACAAGGGGTTTCATTTAAACACTCTGCTGAGATACTTGCAACTCTCCAGCTAAGACCACAAAAAACCACACAGGCCCACCTGTGTCACTACCACATCTAGCCTTTGCAATTCATCATGAAAAGCAATGGTTCGTAGCTTTTATCTTTTATTATTTAAAGCAGATTGTCACATGGCATGTCACATCCATCATTTGGTGCTCACTCTCACACTGAAAAAGAGAAAAGAAAATGTGGAACATGCTCTGTGAGTGCTTTAATATCCTTTCAAAGAAAGCAGGTTTTGTTTGAATCAATCTCAACTGTTCTACCAGTTATTCCACAGGGAAAATATATATGTCTTCTTCTAATAAATTATGTGACACTCTCTGCATAGAAAGTGGAGAAAGTCATTAAGAGGTTTTGGACAGATTTTTTACTAGTATATATGTCCCATACAAAGTACATTTAAGTGTTGATTTGGGGAAACAACATCTGCCCAGAGCAAGCTGACATTTTTTCCTCTTCTTTCCATTTTAATCAAGCACTACCTGAGCAATCATTCATTATGAGTAACAACATTTAATATGATACTTCTTTTCCCCTGAAGAGTCCCAAAGTGAACTCTGTGTAGGGAGGGTCACTTCCACTGATGACTTCAGGTATATCACTCCAGGTGCTTAAACCACACAGCAGTAAAGAACCTTCAACGAGAAATACACAGACTCGCTAATTTTAAATCAAAAAGATCCCTACATGGAATTAGTCTTTTTAAGTTATCTGTATAACGTAGTCTATAGAAACTCAACACTCCTTAGAGAGAGATTATCATGATTTGAACATATCAAGCAGAACTCAGAGTAGGATTCCCTGGTGTATCTCTCCTATGCAGGTAGGAAACACCTTACCTTCTTACCAAAGGAAGCATCTTCAGTCATAGCCACGAGAGGACAGCACAGCTTTCAGACACATACAGATCTCTTCACCTGTGCTAAGTCACTAGCTTAATTTCAGAAGAAAGGGAAAATCGCTGCAATATTCTTGTCACTGTATTGGAGGCTCAGTGTAATACATGACAGGATTTTGTTTCTTTGCTGCCTAGATTCTCATCGGAGCAGTAATTGCCATGGGCTCAGCAGACCGAGATGGTCGTCTCCATCCTGGTGATGAGCTGGTGTATGTAGATGGGATTCCAGTGGCCGGCAAAACCCACCGATATGTGATTGATCTTATGCATAACGCTGCCCGAAACGGGCAGGTGAATCTTACTGTGAGGAGAAAGGTGCTACCCACGGGTGAGTGAAGGCTGGGAAAGATGAAAGGAAAAACAGATCCCAATGCTGGCAGCACAAACAGGTGCTGTATTAAAAAAATAGAGAAAATCAAAGTGAATGTTTGTGTCATTTTGAGGAAAGAATAATTGTAAATATGTGTCCCTTGTTTTTCTGACAATAATACTACAACTGAATGTTGTTTCCTTCAGAAGTGGAAACATGTTGGCAACCTTGGTGTGGTGATCATAAGTGCTCTGGATTTGTTCCATGCTGTCTTGGTCTGTGCTGTCTCCTTTGTCCTCTTTTGGGACTAAACATTCACCTAAGTTAAAGCCATTTGAGCTGATTATGTCAATAAGAGAAAGGCTCAAAGACTGTTAACTGTTCAGGGCAGGAACTCATTTCACTCTTGTATGTGTTAAACGCCCATTTCTGGTCTCACTGATGTCATCTGGAATTTCCCACTGAACTGCAGTGCAAGCTGGCTGAAAATCTTCTGTACGGCACAAGCGGCTCCTAGGAACAGGGCCGGATTCTTCTGTCAAGCAGATATATTGTGAAAATGAACCTAAAACAATATGAAGAACTTGTAGTAAATTAGACATTTAGACTAGCTCAGTCTCAGTTGCTCAAAAACATCGGAACTTTGAAAAATGTATGGCAGCATCTATTAAAGCTTTAATGGGAGAATTTGATGCTCTTCCATTACAGCCTTTGCTTACTTGAGGAAAGAAGTTTATCTAAGAACTTTTAAAACATTTTTGGTGAGTACACTTCACTGAGGTACCAGAAATGAGCAAAACCACATTCCCAGCCTGTCCTGTGTTCTGCCTGCCCGTGCCCTAGATCCACTGTCGCTGCCTGCGCTGTTCCCCTTCGCTCCTGTGCCAAAAATCTGCCCTCCCACTCACATTCGTCTTCGCAGTCCCCCTCCCACTGCGGCAGCGCAGCTCCCTGCCAGCCATGCTCCCACAGGACTGACTTTCTTCTGTTACTGACTCCAGAGTCCTCCAGCCAGAAAGGTGCCCCTGCGCCTGGTGCGACGCCCCCTCGCAGCTCCCCCAGTGCGAGGAAAATGGCCAATAACCAAGGTAATGCCGAGTCCTCGCCGCCAGAACCTCTCCCAGGTCAGCCACTGTACACACTGCAGGCAAAATTAGCACAGAGCGGATGCCAGCCTTCACTGCTGCTCGTTAAATATTAAAGGGTCTGCTAGCCAGCCTGGGCTCCTGGTGCAGACAATGAAGCAAGCTGGTAAAACACCTGAAGTTATTCTTATGGCCTCGAGAGTGCCACACCAGGGAATGTAGCATGTAGCTCATTAATGTTTAAGCATTTCAGGAGCTGAACAGGATTTTAATGTGGTGTGTTACAACATAAGCTTTGTGGAAAAATTTGAAACTACTGATGTTGGGCTTGACTGAAAAATGTTATACTAATACATCAGGCCAATTAATTTCATGGGAATTTCTCACTAACGTGAATGTATACAACAGAGGGATTTGGTGTTTTCCTTACCTGTCAATAGCTGATAGCCCTCACCTGGAATTACCATTTTGTACATGTACTTAGCCAGATCTGGAAGAGAAAATCACAATTCATAAGCTCTGGAAAACCATTTGATTAGGAAAATGTGGTATTACATGGATTAAACATGCCATTTTTTCACAGGCAGAAGCAAAATGTAATTTTTCTGATGAATATCTATTGCACAGTTGACCGTTGACTGGCCATTTAAACTTTTCCTCCTTTATCTTTCTTTTCCTATATTTAATGGCATTCAATTGCATTATTTTATGGCCAAGCCATCTCTTGGCCATCCTACAGGGTAAGATAATTTCCTTTCTGTTGCAGCCGTACTAACAGAAACAATATTTAGCTTTCTGAAACATGACAGCCAGAAAATGAGAACTCTCTTGTCACTGACTATGGCATTTAGTTGCAGATTTGGTTCCATAACTCTTAAAGATTTTCAGTTTTAAAGCAGGAGTATAATAATTGTTTGTTTTTCTTCCTCTTTATACTCTCTAATTACTTTATTTCATAGTTGCAGAAGGATTGTTAAAGGACACACCTGACTGAGAAAACATCTTGTCCTTGGATGCTGTTTATTTTATTAATATAATACACACACTGAAGGTCTAATTTGCAAACTCTCTACCTAGGATATGTGTGTGTATGTGGGAGCTCCTCTCATGTTCAGTAAAATGACTCTGACACTCTTGTTGCTCTAAACAGAAAACATATTACTTACATTTATCTGAAAGTTCTGTATTAAAACTGTCAATAAATGCTGATTTGTGTAAACAACTTATATCTACAAGGAATATAAATCTTTTTTTCCCATCTGGAGGTGTAACTTTACTGTTTTCAATTGCCAAAATGCTCGCACTAAAAATGTGCAATCTCACGAGTTTGGACTTGTTTCCTGTTCTTGTTACTGTAAAGCAATACTAAAGTGTGCATGGACTCCATTTTCACTTCTGCTCTTTTGAATTTGCCAAACAAGAGCATCTCCAAACTTTTAAATGACCACTGCTTCTGCTATGACACCCGCAGAAAAACTACTTGTGATCGTTTTTCATTGTATAACAGCTCTGTTTGGTGAACATCTTTTGAACATGCTAATCAACTTGTAAGAAGAACATTATGCAGCTAATCCTAATTACTCTGTTAGCTCCCTGCTTAAATTCTTGTAATCCAAACACAAATAATTTTTTATTGGATTAGACAGTCACATTTTCCTCTTGATGACAGATCAGCTAGCAGACAAGGGAATTAGCCCTTGCTAATGTTTTTGCAATCCAGATAGACACTGTTTCTTACTTTCCTTTCCTCTCTTGTAGCTAGCTTAGCAGTCAGTGTTCATGCTTGCTTTATCTGATTGCCCTTGAACGTTCTGCATAATTGTGTAGATTCCTGTCTCTCTGCATCTATTACAGCTCCTAGTTTAAAACTCAGGGTAGTCTGGTCTGTAGACAGTCAACTGTATTCATGTTGCGTTAGCAAATGTACTGTAAGTCAGAGCCACTGAGCAAGTCATACTGTGACACTGGTGTGATTTATGTTGTAGGAGAACCCTGCCCAGAGAATGGCAGAAGCCCAGGCTCGGTGTCTACGCACCACAGTTCTCCAAGAAGTGACTACACGACTTATGCCAACAGTAATCACGCTGTCTCCAGCAGCAATGCTACACCCCCCGAGGGCTTCGCATCTCACAGCCTGCAAACCAGTGACGTGGTGATCCATCGCAAGGAGAATGAAGGCTTTGGCTTCGTTATCATCAGCTCCCTGAACAGGCCCGAATCTGGGTCCACAATAAGTAAGTAAATTATGTTTTTCAGTTCTTTTCTCTCCAAGTTTGCCCCAAATAAAAAACCCCAATAATTAATTTAAACCTATCTGCTAATAATTTATCACTGCAGAGATTTAAACTGAAGATACTCTCAGTGTTGATTCAGGGGCACTGTTTGTCTGTTGTGTCTTGGACAAAACCAAAGATTATTCTTGCCTCTTGAGCTCTGTGCTTCCCACACTTCCTTGACAATCAGAGTAATAGAGGATTCACCCATAAAGTAGATTTTCTCTGTTATTATGTCTCAAAGAGGCTCTTTAAGTAACCAGTAGAGTTATGTGAATAAATTATTCTCCAACATGCAACTGAATTTACACTTTTTTTTTAATAAATCAAGATGAAGTTCAGCAAGTTGGAAAAAATCTTAGATCACAGCAAACCCTATGACAACAGCTGTCCACCTATGGGACTGCAGAAGCAACTGGAAATTGGGAAAACATGTTAGATGCAGGTGCAGAGAGGCTGATTTAACTGGCTGGAGTACAGACAGCATAAAAATTACAGCTGAGTACAGGGGGATAGGTGTATCTCTCTGTACTCAGTAGTACTCAGGTGGCAAGATCTGCCCTTAATAATTATAGCTCACTTTCTGTTCAGAGAACTAATTTGTTCTGTGGGTCAATTTTATTGCTTTAATATAAACATCTGGTGCTACTTGAGCTGTCCTGGGTGCATCCAGGGAGAGACCAGGCAAATGTGACATAGGACCTACAGAACACCCTGGTAGTGGCAGCTGGAGGCGCAGGGGGACCCTTGGGTCTTTCCAATGACGTTCAACCAAATGAGCTGAGCCTTCTGAAAGAAGGAAGTAAAAAGGCTTTGCATTGAGAGACATCCACATGCCCCACCAAATAATGCTAACCACAGCTGAAAAACCAAGAGAAGTGAGAATATTTATAGTTTTGCAAGTTGCAGCGTAAACCGATGCTTTCCCTACATTAAAACATGTTTTGAAGGAACTATTCTTTTGCCTGAAACTGGTTCCTGACAAAATAAAATCACAATTTCAACTTTTAGGGCCAAACATCACTCTTCTAAATTCATACCTGAAAAGCCGCTAAGAGACTACTGGAAAAACCTTATCTCACAATAGCAAATTATATCAGAAAACTTTTTTTGCGATATTTCATGATCATGCAGTTATTAAAAGAGTTGTTTTTCATGTTACCTCAGTTGAATTTTAAAACTCCATGATTGCCAGAATTAACATTGTAACAAAACCATAGCTAATTAGCCTCTTGGGACTCTGAGTTTTCACATTACTGAATATAATAGCCAAAGAACTGGAAGTTCTATGCAGAAGATCAGAAAACAAAAAAAATAATCCATTGAGATACATACATGTTACTCAGTTAAGTCAGTCATGATTTTTTCAAGAAAATTATTTAATAGAGAGAGTTTGTGGTTGGGGCAGATGGAGAGGGAAAGGGGAGAGGAAAAAAAAGAGAAAATGCTTAAGCAACCAAAAATTCTGTGACTGGAATATTCTCTTGAAGACTACAGACCCAGGTTCAAGATCCTGCTTTGCCTCCTACTCTCCAACATGTTCTTTCAGCACTTTTCTTCCTCCAGAAGCAACTACCTAAGTAGTCATTTTTGACACTCAGTTGAACATCTCTAATAGTAAAGGGAAATGACATTCTGCCGTGGAAGTGACAAGAGAATTTATTCAAATAATAACTGCATTGAATTTCAGTGATCCCAAAAAGCACCAAATCCTAAGTTTAGAAGAACAGCAGTGAACAAAAAATAATATTTGCTTTAGATAATGACAGAACAGAGAAAATACCCTTTCTATATGAATTCTGTTACAAAACTGTAGTAGAAAAAATATGCTGAAAATTACATGATCTGTCATCAGTAATGAAAACAATCTAAAAATTATTGACTCTTTCTAGAGTAAGAGAGGTGTGCCGGTTTGGCCAAAATCTAGTAATATAGCCCCTGAGAGAAAACCAGGTTACAACCACCCTTCCCCCCACAGGGTTCGGGGAAAAAGAAATTTTTCCTCGAAGGAAAGTGAAAGAGATAAAAACTATTTATTTTAACACACACACAGGAAAGGGATAATGATGCTGAATAATGAATTAAAACCCCTGCTATAGAGAGAAACCTGGGAAGATTTCAGAGTCCTTCTGTAGGTGTGGTCTCTCTCCTCCTCGGAGCTGGTCGGTGAGGGCGTGGGCCCACCCCTGGGCCTCGGGGAGAAAATTCTCCTGATGTGTTCTGATGTTGTTGAAACAGTTCAGAAGAGAAGAAGGGAAAAAACCAAAGTCCCAGGAAACAAAATTCAGCTCTCCATCTCACACCAAGAGGGAAAAAAAAAAAACAGCTGGCTGAAGAAAAAGCAAGCAGGGTGCTCCCTTCGTGCCTTCCGCAGTCAGAAAAACACTGAGGAGTATATCTCTGTGTCCTTGAGAAGCTGCTTTGGAAAGTCCATCTGGGTTTTTTTTTTTCAAGCTCAGTTTAAAGGCACAGAAAAGGCACACTACTACTTTTTGGGCATAGAGCATGATAGGGGATACACATGATAGAGTCACCCCAAGACAAGAGGTTATTTTCTTTACTTGGTATTAATTTGGGTGAAGTAATTTGAGCTTTATTAACACGAGCATAGCCAGTAGATTGAGGGAAATTATTATCCCCTTTTACTCAGCACTCACTGGCATCCATTCAGAATACAGCATCTAAGTTTTGGGCCCTTTGGTAGAAAGCAGAACAGGCAAACTGTCCTGAGGTACCTTCTAGCTTGAAGTAACACAAAATCCTTTTATTGAAATGCACAATCAGGGGTAGAAAGCATACCAACAGTAGGAAAGTATTGAATGGATATAGGTAGTGCAATGTCCAAAATATACGATACATCACTATTGAAGTGTGAACCTGCATGGGACCATGTTAATACCTTGGTAGTTACTCACTTCTCATAGCACTAATATGTTAATTGGGTGAAATATTGTACTCTGGTCCCAGTGTCCCTTGTTTCAGAACCAGTGCACTTGTTGCCAGTTCCTGCATCCCCATGTGGAAGAGAATGGTGTTATGCAGACATGCATGCACAGTTAAACGTTAATGTTGTACTTGCAAAGCAATTCTGAAAAAATCAAATTGGGCAAAATAGGTCAAAAAAGGGAGTATCATGTAGTGCCAGACTCTGTTAGGAAGAGCATCGCCCAGGAAGTTGTCTCACTAGGAGCATCCTCAGAGCAAAGTGAAGAAGGGTTCCTTTTATTTAAGAATGTTTATTTCAATAACTCTATTCCCTCCTCTACTTTCTTGCAAAAGCAAAAGACTTGAGGTCTTGGAAGTATAAGTATCATCACCACTTTTGCTCAGAAAGGCAATTAATTATGCACTGAAAATACTTTCCTTGTTCTTGAAATCACACTTACAAACTATGTTTTACAGTCCAACAGATTGCAACAGCTCTTGCTGAGTACAGGAGCAAGCCCTTTGTGTCGCTAGGTGCCTGTGCTTCAAGCACTGTTAAAACTGAAGCAGTCATTCCAGCAAACTCGCTACTGGCTACAGAGCTGCAGGTTCATTAGTTTGCTGCTTCACAGCTGGCCTGAAGCTGAAGGGGTTGCACAAAAGCTCACTCTCTGTTTGCCAGGAGAGTTTGCTCTGTCTGTGAAGCTGTGGGACAATCCTATGAAGTCACAATAGCAGTACTCCAGCTGAGTCTCAAATCCCTTTTCCACTCTCTGATGGGGTGTGGGCTGCACTGCTCCCACACAGCCTCTTAGGAGTGCTTCATGCTCCTTCTGACGTGAGAATGAACCGTGAAAGGCTCAGGAGCTCCCAGAATTAGAGATGTAACTCTTTTTCCAAGAGGTTTAGGGTCTTGGTCAGCTTTTCTCTCAACATGGTTTGCAAGGGGTTTGTTGTTACTGTTGATTTACAGGCCTGCCTTTTCCTTGCAGAAATTTTCAAAATAATAAATGCATTTTTTTCACTATTGATGTAGACACAGAGTGAGGATAGACTACAGCCATAATTAGGGAACCGACTATTTTTTCACATTTTGTGATGGGCAGCACTGTAACAGCTGTCATTTTAATAAATTAACGTTAAGTAGTTTGGAGTCAGCCTTTAGATCTGAATGTCATTTTTCCTTACTGGTACTTGCTTAAACATCCAATTCTTGTGGCACATTTATTTTCCTGCATCTATAATGGTAGAAATTTTGTTTCCTCTTTGTCAAAGCATTGCTTGGGATGTTCTCTAATCCAGCACAGGGGATTATCTTGCACTGAACTACAGTTCTGATGTGGGGAGATCAGGAGTGGAAAACGAATGACAAGGATTGAATGAAGAGATTTTACAGGGCAAAGCAGGGGCATAGAAAAGGTCGACCATGCTTCGAAATTGTATCAGTAAAAGGAGATAAAGTGGATAAATAAAGAGCTGTGCTTGAGTGGTATATCCAGGAGCAAGTCATTTTGCCTAGTGCAGCACACAGAGGATCTTAGAGTGCTAAGAGATTAAGAAAAGAAAATACACCTGTCCAGGCTCCTGACCTATTTCTAACGAAAGGATTAACTTCCACTGCCTCTAAAGTATACTATTGTGCCTTCCCCCAGATCCTGTTCCAACATTAAGGGGGGATGTGGCTCTCATCCCTTCTCCACACATGAGAAATTGCAGCTAAAATACTTAAATTTAAGTAATTAATCTACACTTTGCATTACCTTTAGGGAAATATTTTTAGGGTATCAAGATAAATTGACTATGCAGCCCGTGAAAAAGCACTTGCAGCTTTCTGGAAATGGCCAGAGTGAGATTTCTGGATGAATGTGTCCCAGAGTTTTATGGAGTAAAATTGTTCCTGCCTGCTTCGTATCTTCCTGCTGCTTTTACTTTATGTATTTGGGATGCAGCTTCATCTAGAAGTACTTGCGCTTCCCTGTAAATCTCTTTACATCCTGGTTTTTGTAGAGAGAAACCACGTGTTGTAAACAGACCTTGTTAACTTGCAACTTCCAGTGAAATTGGAAAATTGCAATATTTCCAGGAATTTTACTGTAGCAGGTACTGTCAATTAGCACAGTTATAAAGTGTAAACAAACTGAAAATACAAGCATAATCAATAAACAACTTTCAAAAAATTAAAGGCAGATGATTCTGTATACTTGTTATGATCTTCCTCCTGCTTCGCAGAAGAGGAGTTGTAGATTAATTTACCCCTACACTACATATGCCAGTGCCTGCTGGATTTTCAAAACATGATAAAACAGAGTCTAATGAAAGAAATTTCTTTCATTTCTCAAAACATGCAGTCTTAACTGAAAAACATAAATCCAGGATAAGCCTCTGCTGACTGCAAAAAACAGCATTCTGAATAAGTCCCATTCAGCCCAGAGTTTCTTTGAACTCCTTACAGTTTAGAGATAAAAAACAGTTTATCGATCAGTGATAACTGTGTGAACTGAGTTGTTTGTGCAGCAATTTCACCCATGCTTTTCCTGGGTAAGATGGTGCCTAGGGACGTAATTTTCTGTGACCAATCTGCACATTCTAAAGAAAACAGGGCTTTGGAAATTAGGATGTCTGTCTACTCTAGGACATTTTTGGAACATAGCAGTGAAAACTCACCCAGAGTGTGAGTCCCCTATAGAAGATATTTGCAACTTACGGGCGAGGAATCTGGGTTCTCATTTCTATGTAGCTTTGATATTCAGGTTTGAGCTGTTCTGCCTCTTCAGCTACAAAATCACACTTTCTAAGTATGTTTAAGTGATAGTAAAACCTGCAGCTGAAAGAAATTTCTATATGATTTAGTTTTGCAAATCAACATAAGCAATTATCATAGTGAAATAGCCTTAAGAGGTCAAAGAGGTTTTTAATATCATCAGAATACATTGCTGCAGTTTGCAGACACGAAATACTCAATTTTCTACTTGATATTTTTTTGAGATAAAAAATGGAGGATCTGAACTGCATTACTCCCCTCTCTAGATGTTTCTGAATACATCATTTGGACCTACAGGTGCTGCTCATGTGTTTTCAAGGAACAACCACTGTGAGTTTTCTTAGCACAAACCCATCAAGGGAATCAAGGTTTTTCTAGTAATTCCACACGGCCCATTTTGCTTTCATTAGAAGCTTTAATTGAAGTATATGAGTTCCGTTATTTTTTCCTAGATCTTCAGTTTTCTAAGGTATGTGCACTCCTTCCCACCTAGCTTCTTATGCGTGTGCTATGCAAGCAAATATGCTCCATGTCAGCACACAATGGAACGTTTCCATTCATAGATTCATTAATCTTATAAAGAAAAGGGATTATTTTCACCTGCAAGTATGCAGCATGCCACAGATTTTTATTTTCCAAATAAGTGTCACATAAAATATCAGTCCTATCAATATCAGGAAAATATTTTTATCCGTGATGGAAAGTCCACCATACTCGAGTTTTCCAAATTTTAGATTTTTCCATAGCAATGAAATTACAGATGTTTATATTTAATATATTCTTCCAATTAAAATCTGATATGCTGGAGACTGCTGGTTGAATGAAAACTCTTGCATGTTTAGAGAATTGAAAATATAATAAATATTCATTTGATCACTGTATAACATTGAAAAGGACAGCTGGCTCAGGAAGGCTCATTTGCTTGGTTTACTGTCTATATCTGTTAACATTAGAAAACATTACAAGAATTTATCTGCCAGAGGGTTTTAATAGATAAAGCAGAGGTTTGATTTTTTTTCCCTTAACTGATACTTTTTGATATTTAACTACTATATACAGGGGAAAAGTTGCTGTCTAAAAAACATAGTCTCAACAGTTATGTCTGGAAGTACTGAATAGATGTAAAAAAATTACTGAGGTAAATAAAAAAATACTTATCTGTGGTAATATTTTCCTAGAATCCACTCTTTTTAGTTTGTGGGTCTTTCAGATGAGGAGAAATTATTTTCATATCCAAAAAGCAAGAGGGTGATAGATATATCAGTCTTGTTTAACTTATTCATCAATGGTCTGAGTGAAAGGACAGAGTGTGCCCTCAGCAAGTTTGCTGATGTTGCAAAACAGGGAGGAGAGGCTGATACACCTGAGAGCTCTGCTGGCTAGACCTGGGCAGTCTGGAGAGTTGCGGGGAGAGGGACTTAATGAAGTTTGAACAGGCCAGTGCAAGGTCCTGCATCGAGGGAGGAATAACCCCAGCCACCAGCACAGGCTGGGGCTGACTTGTGGAAAGCAGCTCTGCGGAGAAGGACCTGCAGGTCCTGCTGGACAATGAGCTGTCCATGAGCTGGCACTGTGTCCTTGTGGCCAAGAAGGACAGTGGTGTCCTGGGGAGCATTAGGAAGAGCATTGCCAGCAGGTCGAGGGAGGTGGTCCCGTTCCTCTACTCTGCCCTAGTGACGCCACATCTGGAGTGCTGTGCCAGTTCTGAGCTCCTCCATATAGAGGAAAGGCTGAGGGAGCTGGGTCTGTTCTGCCTGGAGAAGAGATGGCTGAATGGGGCTCTTATCACTGCATGAAAATATCTTAAGGGTGGGTGTCAAGAGAGTAGAGCTAGAAATGGGCATTTGGCACAAACTGAAACACAGAAAGTTCCTTCTGAAAAGCTTCTTTCCTTTGAAGGTGACTGTGCACTGGACCAGGCCCCTGAAAGGTGGTGAAGTCTCCTGCACCAGAGATATTCAAAACCCACCTGGCTCAGTCCTATGCAATTTGCTTTGGGTGAACCTGCTTTAGCAGGAGGTTGAACTATGTGACCTCCAGAGGTCTCCTCAAACCCCAGCCCTTCTCTGTTTCTGTGATATATGGTATTAGAAGCAGTATCTGTATTCAGCAACTGCTCTGGGTTTGTGTACAGCTGACCCAAGCGTATGGACACTCACGTGTAATGACACAAAATTTATTCTCTGTTCTGTGACATGAAGGTGTGCTAAGGATATTAATTTGAATCATGGAGAGTAAAGGTTGGTAATTTTTATCAAATAAAAATATTAATATAGAGGAAAATGTAAATTTGTAGTTATCAGTAAGTTTCTGAAAGCAGACCTCATCCACTTCCTAAATGCAAAGATTTCTTTTAAATCATTTTGTCTTTTAATTTTTTAATTTAATTTCTCTTTAATGAGCTAAGAACTGATCATTTCACAATTAACTACCTTCTGAGAAAGCATCAGCTGCTACATGCCAACTCTGAGTCAGTTTGTGCTGTAATGTTTTAAATATCTGAGCAAGATTTAGGAGGAGAGATTAATGACTTCAAATAACATAGAAGCTTTGGTGCTCTCAGGATTCAAATCTTCCCCAAGTCATGAAATTTTGAAAAATACACTGCAGAAAAGTTACATCCCATTGTAAGATCCTTTTGTTAGGTAAGGCTTCTGCAGCACTGCTGCTCTCTGCTAGCTTATTTTGGGTCTAGGATTATGCCTTGGAAGGTTTACTTTTATCTTAAGGTAGCTATCCAACTATATCACTCCTGAGTATCACATTTTTCATAACTTGATAGTACTGAAGAAGAAGACCCTATATGTCTATTTTGAAGGGCTGTGTGGTTTGTATAAATATAAACTCATTCTTACTAATTTCCCATATTTTCAACAGTTAAAAAATATATATTAATCCCTGTTTACAATAATTTTTTCCCTTGCAGTCTCATTCATTGTGTAGTCTGAGAGAACCAAGAAATGATTGTTCTGCAAAGGGGCAGCTTGTTTTCTGTGCTCACTTTTAGCAAGAACAATGGGTTTCTTGAAAAAAAAGCCACTAACCCAAGTCTTTCATATAGCCTACTAATATTAAATACTGCTCAGGTAACTCAGTGTTTTGAAATAAGTGGATCAAATTCTCTGCAAAATCTCATCCAGTCACATGCTGCCACTGTTCAATATGTACATATGTTTGGAGAACAGCTTGTGGCGAATTCTTAAAAGAAGCATGAATAGATTAGTAAAAAATTTTAAGGGTGATAGAAGCATTGACCACCAGTCGGGTGATCTGGGACTTTCTTTAAAAGGTTACATTATTAAATGCTCAGCTTAGATAAAAATAAAACAGCAAAGATGCAATTTAAGAAAAAAAATACTATATGTTAACAAAACCCTAATGAAATTCCAGGCAGGGGAGGTTTCTTCCCAAGAAGAGACCTGCCATGCTGGGAGAGACCAAGTAGCCACACAGCTCCATGCTGTCCCTTGGCCATGACCAGTGACAGAGTGGACAGCACCTGCAGCAGACAGCACTTTTCCCAGGTGTCACCTCAGCTTTCACAGCCAAGACTTTCTGATTTAATCAGCAATGGGTCCATCCCTGTAAATTGGTCTAATCCCTTTTTGAATCCTTTTATTCTTTTGGGCCTCCAGAAGGTTGCCCCAGCTTCTGTTTCCCAAGCTGTAGACAGTGAGTTCATGGACAACTCCTTTGAGCAGAGGCTGTTTTCTGCTTCTGACTTCCATGCTTCCCTTCTCTGAATCTTTGTGAGTTCATTGCTATGATTTTTGAGATGAGGATACTGAAACTGTCAGCAATACTCAGACTTTAGGTGCACAGCAGTAACTGTGAAGCAACAGCTTCTTTCATTTGTTATTTTTTTCTAACTAGTGATGTTATATTGACTGCTTTAAGGAGTTTTTGGTTTTAAAGAAGTAGGCACGCATTTAGAGGTCTCTTGAATGATAATAATTAATTTAGGGCTCATCTCTGCTTAATCTTAGGCAGGGTTATTTTTTCCTTACATGCATCATCCTGCATTTCTTTTCATGAGATCTTGTCTGCCACTTCAGTCAACCCACTCCCTACTGACAATTTACAGCTCTTCCACACTTGTTTTAGATGTGACCATTCTGAATGATAAAAAATTCTCAATTATGGAAATTCACAGTTCATTTCTACCTTTGTTCCTGAACTTTTACCTAATTAATCCCCTATGAGAGTAGCTCCTTATCCCTTCAAAGTAAGTATTTCACCACCAAAGGCTCTCTCTAAAAATTGAAAGTTTTCTAACATATTTTAACATGGTTGTTTTTTTGTGAACAACCTGCACATCAGATAATCTGCATCCCTTAGAAGCACTCATGCTTGTAAACAAAGCCTTAAATAAATCCTCTCTTCCCAAGAAAGCAATTGGGACCATGGTAGCCAGTGTATTGTGGCTTAGGAGGGCTCTCAGGCAGAGTTCCACTGGGAAGAGAAGCAAAGAGCAGAAACTCCTCAGGATAATATTACTGGGAGGGAAGGAGCCAGGAGATAAACTTCTCCTCATATTATCTAGAAATGTGCGTAAACCAGTTTCTGCTGAGTGGCCATGAGCTCCATTAGTAAGTCACTAGATTTGCCCATAAAACCCTATAGAGCATAACAGTGTAACCTTGAATCCAACAGAGGTTCAGATTCCTTCTGCAAAATCTTCCCACACCCTGCTTTGCAGCAAGATCAAATGGCAACACATGGCACCAATACAACCTGAGAAGAGGAGCATTAAATCCTCAAATACCAAACTGGAGTAGAAAAGGTACCTTGACAGACACAAGCTTTGTTCTGATGGTCACCTACTGTTGATTCTTTCGTAACACAACAGAGTGAAGGGAGTTCAGGGATACCAAAACATTTAGAGTAGATACCTTTATCAGGAAAGTGAAGGCCATTAGGCTTAAAGGGAAGAAAAGAACACCAGGTTCCTCCTCTTTCTCCCTCCTTTCCCTTTTCTCAGGATTTGGAGCCGAATTAGACTCCGTGGCTCTTCCACCTCCAGCTTTGATTTCAGCAGACATCTCAAACATGCAGACATCTGCTCTATTCCCTTGTCAGGTACAAGAAGTCCAACAAAAAATTTTTTCTGGCAGCTTAATAGAACTTTCCACCCCCCCACCCTCCCACACCCCTTACTACTGAAATGATGTCTCTACTTAAATATTTAGGCTAGCAAAAGCATCTTTAGGGTTAGAAATGGCAAGCATGGAAATTTTAGCTGTGGCATCTCTGCCATATTTCCCCTTCTTTCTTAGTACCAAATTTCTTATTTTTTTACATAAGATAGTCTCATTTTCACATCTCCACTAATATATAGTAAAGACATGACAATTTCAGACAGATCTTTTATTACATAGGCCAGAAACAGGCACGTTTTAACATTAGTTTAAATGATTCTTGGTGATGCTTTAAGAACTGATTTGATGAAAAAGGCTCTGTGTGAACATAAACTGTTTAAGAGTCAAGTTACTCTTTTATTTGTTTGCTCATTGATATGTAGCCTGCATTAAGGGCGAAATAAACACAGTTTTTGTAGAAAATGTGGCTATACATATGTAGTATATTTTAAAACATAGAAATGGTTAGACATTGTGACATAAATTAGGTGCTTATTTCCTAAGCAATGAGACATTTCTGAAGTACGTTAGTTGTGTCTGTATTACTAAAGCCATATTTTAATTTATATTCTTGCGTGAACTATAGTGGTAAAGAAGCACGCAGTTTGATTATGGCTTGCACTTTAGAGTACTCACTAATATTTTCAGTTTTCAGAAAATTAATTTTTAACACTGTAAACAACACTTACATCGATACTAGACACAAAAGTCACTTTGAGGTATGTGTATTGTGACTTTATATCAGATGTGCAGTCTGTGTTAGTTACCAAAACCTTCAGTAAATGTTTACCAAGGTGCTGAGAAATTTGTTCTGCAGCAATGTATTCTGAACACATCTCCTGTTGGAGCTTTGGTTTGGATTGGTTTGTATAAGCATCGATAGCCTAGATATTTTCCAAAAAGTGTTTGAACAATCTTTCATTTTTCCAAGTTCTCTGAAGATAATAAAATGTTAAGGTTATATTATTTTTGAAAAAAGAAGCACAGTGTTTTTAAAAACCAGTTTAAAGGTGGATAGTGGGGCTGAGCTGCTTTGTGCTAAGTTTTCCAAGACTGAAGTGTGGGACTGCAGAGGAATACTCAAACACCATTAGGATATTAATAGATTATATAGTCAAATTTAATTGTGATAAACGCATTTCTGAGTAGTTGGGAGAAAGGAAAGTAGCATGGTCCTTGGGGTGCCTGGAGAAAAGAGTCAGCTATAGCATATGCATTTAATTAAAAAACAGAGGATAATAGGGTAGAAACAGCAAAAAATCATGAATAATATTTAGAAAATTCAAACAAAAATGAGGGAAAAGACAGAACAAGAGCATGGATGGAGCAAACAGAAGGGTGAAGAACCACAGAGAAGAACAAAAGGAGAAACTTTGTTCTGTAATGGTTTGAGAAGGGGGCTGAGATGTTTTGATGTAGTACATGTCTATGTACTCATAGTTTAATTGTCAATTCGATTCTATTCATTTATTACTCATATCTAATTAGAGAGCTGCACATCTCAATAAATCTTCAGTATTATTTCTACTTATCAATAAATACATTTGAGTGGAGGAGAACAATTTCATGTACCCTGGGCATTTTCAGTAGCATTTTTTTGTATATAAAATAAATAATGTTTTTAGTGCCTCTATTGAAACATACAAATAAAGAAATTCTGTAAACCAGGAGGTGGGAGACAATTTATGACTGCTACTTATTATGCAAATTTATCCCCTTTCCCTGTTTTAATGCCTTATTGTTTTCCTGATCTGCTTATTAGGTGGTTTCATGCCAGTTTTGCAAAATAGCTGAATTATAAACTTATTTTGGACTTCATATGTATATGCCATGTGTATATGTGCATTTGGATTCTGAACTTTTAGTGTAAAAGCACAGTACTGTGTTAATGCAAATGACATTGCATAAGAATTTATAGTCTTATATGCTTTTATACAATCTGTTTTTTAATTCATATAGAACTTTCTTCCAAAATGAACTCATTTTCTTTTGCTTGTGAACATCACCCCTTGTTTCAGCATATGTTTACTGTGTCTATTGTTTTTTGTCTAGCTGTACCCCATAAAATAGGGCGGATAATTGATGGAAGTCCTGCAGATCGCTGTGCAAAACTTAAAGTTGGAGACCGGATCTTAGCTGTGAATGGCCAATCTATTATTAACATGCCTCATGCAGATATTGTGAAGTTAATTAAAGATGCAGGTCTCAGTGTAACTCTTCGCATCATTCCTCAGGAGGGTAAGTCAATGGCCCTTAAAAACAGGAAGAAAATTTTAAGTAGCCTCCAATTAGCTTAAATTATGTCACCACTTGAAAGAGCATCTTTTGTTCTCCTTCCTCAGCTGTAACATGCAGCACACCAGAATTACAAGCTCAGAACTAGCTTGGATAGGATCTGAATTCTTGAAAAGGTTTCAAATTATGAAAAGGATATTTAAAGCAAACCTGGAAAAAACTGAGAGAGAGAGAAAGAGGATGTTAATGTCTTTTGTAAGAATTGTCTTCTGCATGGAAAAGCACTCTAAAGAGAGCCAAGTTTTGAGTCTGTTCCCTTATATCTTGCTATAAACCAAGCCAAAGTTTGACAAAGTGATTCACAAGAGACTGCAATGGCTGTCACCAGGCATGTTCAGCTACCAGATACATGTGACAAAAAGTGATGTGAAGGAAGAGTTCAGATTTGGCAGTTTCCTCCATCATTATCATATAGTGATACATAGCTGTAAATGTACAAGGCAGGAAGAACTCAACCTTGCATTATCTCCTTTGTAGGGTGAGGATAAGGGGATAGACTCATCATTCTGGTCATTACTCCACACCTAATCAGTGAAGATCTTTTCATGTTGGTTCCATGGGGTTTGGGGTTGATTCAGGGCTTTTTTTAGTTTAACAGTGTGCTGCACTGCTGCATGAATTGTACCACAATAATGAGACTGTGTCTTTGTATCTCAGCAACAAATACCAGTAGAGCTGGGAATGACACATAGAAAGTAATGGAATTACTTAATGATCCTTGGTCCAGTTAGATGACCTTCACCTTCTGCTGCTGCATCCAGCAACGGACAGGGAAATAGTCTGACACTGGTCATGGACTGCAATTGAGGGAACTCATCTACTTTGTTAAATTAATTCAGTGAAGGGAAAAACACAAACATACACAAATTTAGAATTCACATCAATTAGCATCTGTGTAATTACTGGAGGTCAGCTTTGCATCTAAAACAAGTGTGATACTTCATGTAGTCCATGAAGTTTGTTTAAGGCTCTCTGGTATCCAGGTTAAATAACATCATTAATAGTTCTGTTTTAGAGATGGATACATTAAATTAGAAAGAAGCAGAGGTACAGCTGAGTTGTAGTGCTACAAGATGTTCTCAGGTGCTAGTGGTGAGAAATGATCTGTGCCCAAGGCACAGCTTCTCTGTGTGACTGTGTGACACTGGACACCTCATTTGCCTTCTGATATTAGCTTCCCAGCTTACAAAAATTGGGAAAAAATCTAATACCTCTGTAATATACTTTCAGGTAAAAAATACCATATAAATGCAAAGCAGTTTTAAAAGCAGCTCATGATTTGACCAGTTCATCCATAGTTATGAGAGTAATGTAGAAATGAGGGACATTTCCAATCTTCCTCTCTAAAACTTGCAATACAAAAGAGACTCACAGATGCAAAATGGGCAATTACAGCCTTAAGCATAGTTATTACACAGACAAGTATTGCTTATGCCTGCATGAGGAGTGTTTTAAGTGCAAATATACAAGCTTTTTTTGACAATTAATCCTAAATTTAAAATATTTTTAATAAAGTAGCCAAAATTTTTATAATAATTGTGAGCATAAATTAGATAAGTAGAGAGCCATTAGGAATATGCAGCCATAGGGAAAAACTCACATGTTAAAAATTTAAAAATAAAACAATTAAAAATTAAAACTAGATTTAGATTCAAATGTAAAACTAGGCAAGATCTGTATCATGTCTAGCTATTGCTGTTAGGGATGCTCAGCCATGTGTGTCCATTTTGGGTGTTTTGCACCATGCCACACTGGCCTCACTCCTTCTGTTGCAAGCAGGAATAAAAAAAATACAATATTTGCCTTTGCTGTTGATAATGCAAGAACTTCTACAGTGCTCTGTCCTCCTGTGGGCAGACTCTCTCTCATTTATGCTTCCTAATAGGTAAATGGTGAACAACAGGACTGTGCCAGTGTGTTGGAAGAAATATATTTGATATGAGCTCAGTGCCAAATGTGTCTTCCCCCAAGTCCAGCAGGAAGCCTGAATGAAGATTGGCATCCTTTATTTGTAACAAAGCAATGAAACCATATTTCCTATGCCAATCTCTCTGTCTTTTTGTATTTTGTGTTGTTTGGAAAGAAGGATTCTGTTTTTCTGCAGTGTTCCTATGTGAAACCCTGGTCATTTGACACAATACAGTGATATAAAACATCGGTTTAAATGGTTAGTCAGAATTTATTGAGATTGGGTTTACTGTTTTACTGTTCACGATCCCCCAAAATTTTAAAACACAGGAAACTCTTGATGAGCTCTAAGAAAGCAGGAGCTAACATAAGGACACCTGTGTTTTAGCTTTAGTGACAGGTCTATCATCCCAAACAGTGGAGAAAGCAGTAAAATGCTTTCATTCTCTCAAAATGAATTTTTTTTTCTAAGTGGAAAGCATTTCAAATATCTACTAGCTGTGTTAAGGCACATGGAGGACAGGGAGGTGATTCAGGACAGCCAGCACAGCTTCACCAAGGGCAAGTCCTGCCTGACCAACCTAGTGGCCTTCTACAGTGGAGTAACTACATCAGTGGACAGCAATGGACAAGGGAGGAGCTATGGATCTCACCTATCTGGACTTCTGTAAGGCCTTTGACATGGTACCCCACAGCATCCTTCTCTATAAATTGGAGAGAGATTAATTTGATGGGGGGACTGTTCGATGGATGAGCAGGTTGAAGGAGGTGATTCTTCTCCTCTACTCTGCTCTCATGAGACCCCACCTGGAGTTCTGAATCCAGCCGTGGAGTCCTCTGGATCTCTTTGAACCAGTCCAAAAGAGGGTCATGAAGATGATCAGAGGGCTGGATCATCTCTCCTGTAAGGAGAGGCTGAGAGAGTTGGTGCCATTCAGCGTGGAGAAGAGAAGGCTCCAAGGAGATCTTATTGTGGCCTTGCAGTACTTAAAGGGGGCTTATAAGAAATATGGGGAAGGACTTTTTAGCAGGGCCTGTTGTGATAGGACAAGGGGTCTTACAGCTTTGAACTAAAGAAGGGTAGATTCAGACAGGTATAAAAAAGAGGGGTTTTTTTATGATGAGGGTAATGAAATGCTGGAAGAGATTGCCCAAAGAGGTGGTAGATGCCCCATCCTGGCATTCCTGTCAAAATTTAAGGTCAGGTTGGACAGAGCTCTGAGCAGCTTGGCCTTCTTGAAGATGTCCCTGTTCATTGCAGGGGGCTTGGACTAGATGATCTTAAAGTGTCCTTTCCAACCCAAACTATTCTATGATTCTCTCATTCTGTCATTCTGTGATCAATATTTCTATGCTTTAAAAAAATATGTGGAACATGGAAGCAATTTCCCTTGTTCAATTGTGTTTTAAATAATGACAGTGTCAACCAGAATTATAGAAGTGACCAAGATTTCGGATCCCACAGACTATCAAAAGGAGACCATTAGGTTCAAATGTCTTAAAATCTAATTATAACCTGAGAGAGTAAAAGTGACAAAGCATAAATTTGCAGTGTGTGACCAAAAATTATTATTGTGTACCTTTGCCCTTTATTAAATGCTGCACTGTGATAGGTCTTTAATCTCCATCTCACCATTATGCAGAGCTGAACAGCCCAGCCTCGGCACCCAGCTCAGAGAAGCAGAGCCCCATGGCCCAGCAGCACAGCCCCATGGCCCAGCAGAGTCCCCTGGCGCAGCAGAGCCCCGTCGCCCAGCAGAGCCCTGTGGCCCAGCCTCCGCCTCCACAGCCCCTCCAGCCACAGGGACACGAGAACAGGTTTTTCATTTTCTTAATGGTCTTTTTTGTTCCCTTGTATATTAGTCTGGAGTCCAGAAGATATTTTTATGATGGGTTTTATCTCTGGTGTATCATTTACCAGCCAATTTCTCATGTGTAATTTATGCATATACATTAGCAAATTTATCTGTAATGGAAATTAAATGGTAGGGGGACAGAAATTTTGTGACCAGCTTTATTATTAAAAGCTCTTTATAGAAAAAGCACACTCAGGCTGTGGGATGATACAGATTTCTGTGACCTCTAATCAGCACTATTTAGTCTTTGGATTATTTGTTAGCGTGTTCAACAAGGCTGATTACACTGACTGTCTTTATGCTAATCTTCAGTGACCAAAACATATCATCAAGATCCTCTTCCCCAAATGATGCTGGTTACAGGATTGTAACTTTTCTCTTCTGAAAATACTTAAGTTCAGTTGTGATTTAGACGCTATACCCTCTAATTCTCCTTGCTTAACAGATGTAGTACTTTCGCTTGCCCAGAATTATTTTCTTTCAATTACTAGTTAGGAAAATTACTTTGCCTTATATTTCATTGAGTGCTTTTTCCAAAAGTGAACACCTCCTAGAAGACATATGTTTCTGACAAAATTCAATACAAAGGTTTCACAAAATTCATTCTGTGCTGTTGGAAGCCAGTATTAAATATCTTTTAAATTGAGAATTTTCAGATGGGACCAGCGAATGATATTAATTAAAGTTCCAGAAAGAAATTCTGTAATAATTTTACTGAAAAGTGTAAGCTATAATTCCTCATGTCACCATTTACATATTCAGCAAAAATTACAGTGCCTCCATCTGTGAATAAAAACATCATCTCCTGATATGCAGCTGTGGCCGTATATTGGGAACCTGGCTAAAGATGGCTCTTCTTTCAGAAAAAGATCAACTGCTGCTAGTTCATATAGTATTATTTTTCACTAGATATTATAAACTAGATTACAGATTGTTTGTATAGCCACATACATTGTTTCTTTACCAAAATAAGATTTTAAAACTCTTAGGAATATACTTCCAATATTAATAAGGCTCAGTATCACAGTAAGCCTGTTTGTCCTCTATCTTCTTTTTACAGGATCATGATACTGAGTAAAGAAAGTAAGAGGACTGCATGTATGCGTGGAGGTCTTATTATAGATACCATGTACAGGTTTTAAAAGAACACATGGCAGCAGTCTATTTTAATCTTCTCAGAAAACTCAAAGGGACATAGTTCTGATATTTTTGTGTCTGGTTAGACATTCAGATTATTAAAATTATTGCATATGAAGATTTGACATAATGTCACTGTAACTATATTGATAAAATAATGAAGTTTTGAAACATATCAGACATTTTGAAACATTTAGATTCAGATTACCTTTTTATATGTAAATCAACATAACCAAAAACAACGCTGTCATTTTTTGAGTGTAATCTTTGTAATTATTAAGTACATTTCAAAATCCCTTTCACAGTCTATATGTGTCTCTGTATCTGTATGTGACCATGTACAGACATGCTCACTTACTTTACTAAAAATTTCCAGTCCATTATTAAAGCAGAGTTTGAAATGTCTATTTCCTGTACAGGAAAGAAGTATTTCCTTTGACACCTAGGGAATAGTGTAAGAACATCCACTACGTGAACATTTTTGTTGAAATCTAAACCAAACCACTATCACAGAATTACCTTGCTAAAAGAGTTTAGGACTTTCTTTGTGTCTCTTTAGCACACCACATGGCTGAGGTATGGATGTTTGCAATAAGAAATGTTCTTTATGTCACCCTGAAGTGTGAAATGCTATTATGTGCTGATGGCCATGTGCCAAGGGAAATTCCCATCTGAATAAAGTAAATAACTAGTCACTGTACATCAGAAAGTCACATTTTCTTTCAAATTTTAGAACCCATCTCCCTGTAACCACCTAAAGCAATATTTTACATGTTATTAATTCCTCATAACCAAATTCTTTTTCTTTTCACCTTGTGTTATTTCTGTGCATAACTACTGACATGACTTTACTGACATAGCTTTTAGCCAAGTAACATCATAGGGAGTGTATAATAAAAATAATACACACTATATTAACAGATGTTATATCAAAGAATACCTTTCATTAAAAAAATAACAGTTAAGACAAAGAATTTATCCTTTTTTAACCTTAAGAAGCTCACGATAATAACAATATTTTTTGTCGATGAAAGAGGATATAAACTGCACTGATATTCCACTTATTCTATAGAAATATTAATTCTGGAAGAAAGCACTTTATAAACTCAGTGAATTATTTTGTAGTGAGTGTAGTAAGTGTTTTCACATGCAGTTTCATCTTCCAAATAGGCAAGGTAAGTGGGAATCAAGATGCTTTTTCTGTTCCTGTCCCTTTGAATTTAATCCTGATCTCACTGATACAAGCTGGAAAATTGCATAGTATGACCTGAAGGAAAATTGCTTATACCCATGTTTCAAAGGCTCTCACTGGTTTTGGATGCCTCGTCTATTTACCCTTGAGAGTTTTGCTTCTCTGTGAAAATTTGTTTCATGCAATTTTACAATCAGGCAGCTCATTTTCACTCCTCAGTATTGCATGCAATGCATATTCTTAATGGTTTGCTACTCTCTGAAACTAAGCCACTGTGCCTTCCTCAGTTATAGGTCAGAAGTAAAAGCCAGGCAGGATGTAAAGCCTGATATCCGGCAACCCCCGTTTACGGACTACAGACAGTCCTCCACAGACTACCGGCAGCCCCCACTGGACTACCGGCACCCCCCGGTGATGGATTACCAGCAGCCACCACCGCTCGACTACAGGCAACCACCTCTGATGGACTACAGGCAGCACTCCCCCGACACCAGGCAGTACCCTCTGTCCGAGTACAGGCAGCCCCAGGTACAAACAGACACACTCAGAGCACTCCCACACAGAAGGCGTCAGGGTCTGTAGGGACTGGTCATGGATATTGGTAAGGAAGATGATATTATGGAAGGAAAAGACACAGTAATGAGTTTTACTCCGAGTTACTATTTCTCTGTAGAGGAAATTAGTTCTAAACCATTAATATTAATGTATAACTGTGTGATCTGTAAATTAACATTAAATTTATAATTTTGTAACTGTAATGTTAAATAAATGCCATTTTTAAGGTACTGGAGAGTTGAAATAAAAATTCTAACATAAAAAGCCCTTTCATCAGCAGAGGAATTTTTTCATTTTTGAGACATAGTCATCAAATGGTGGGTGTACTTAGGTCAGACTGCATTTCTACAGCATTCTTAAAAATTAAGATTTTATCTAATCGGAATAAATATATAAATGAATGAAAATCCTGACTGATAAAATTGCATTTCTGTTGGTAATAGTCTGGATGAGTAGAAACTAGCTCATGCAACTAGCTTCTTTAACATCAAGCATGATCTGACAAATTCAAACAGATGATGAGTTAGATGAAGAGTTATGGTACCTTGGACGAGACTCCTCTGATGACAGATATTTACTGACAGTTTTGAAGATTAAGGATTTAGCTCAAAGTTCAGACTTTGAAAAAAACATTCCTTTCTCCTTACATAAAGGCAGGAAAAACAGAGGTCAAAAAATAATAAATAAGTGAATGTAAACTTCTGGACACTATATGCTGGAAGCAGGTATAGGTGGTTTGTATGTCCATATTTTCAAAACCAGACACATAAACCATATCAAAAAAAATACTGGAATTCCTAAATGGGATCCAGAGAACCCTATGAAAATATTGTGCATTTCAGTATCTAAATAGCAAATCCCTGTCCCCATGTGCATACCTTATAAGATGCTCCTTAGCATCTAGAGAGATGCTGGCTGTTTCTCAGCATCTCCAGTTTAATTCTCTGATCACTAGACTACACAACCCAAGCTTGCTCTTTATCTTCTCCTGCTCCCATGGATCTTGCCCTCTTGGATGACAATGGATCAGAAGCTACATAGCAATTTCCCTCCCAGATCCCTCTACAGAGCTTTGCTAATATCAATAAATTTTTGAAGAGATTTATTTTAAAGTCTTATTGAATGCATACCACAATGTTCATATAGTTAATTTTCTTTCATTTTGTATTTGTTTGTACAGGACTTTGATTATTTCACCGTTGATTTGGAGAAAGGAGCCAAAGGGTTTGGGTTTAGTATTCGAGGAGGAAGGGAGTACAAAATGGATTTGTATGTGTTGAGGTTAGCAGAAGATGGGCCAGCAATAAGAAATGGAAGGATGAGGGTGAGTAAAATGCATGGTGACATTTTTTTTTGACATTTAGAGATATGTTTGGTGATGGGGTCAAAGAGGAACCTTTTTTTCACCTCTGATCAGGTTTTAAAGAAATAATGCCAAATGCCTCTTACAAAATAAACTCATTCTGTAGAAGATGAAGAAATCAGCTGATACATATAGTAGATCTGTGTAGTTTCTTCACAAATAAATGTATTACTTCTGATTGATAATAACTTTTACCATGTTTTTGACATTATTTTCACTCTTATCTAAGCAATTTAAAAATCTCAAAGTTTGATGTTTCTTAATAATAACATAATTAACTTTTGAGTCTCTAATCATAAAAGCAAAGTGATAACTGTATGACAAGCATTAGATAACTATGAAACCTAAAACCTCATGTGTTATTTTACTAATTTAAGCAAGTTGCCTTTGTAGTGTTTGCTAAATTTGTTTCGTGATCTTATTCAATCTTGTTTGTAGAGATCATGATAAAAAAATAGTAAATACCGGCTCTATGTAGGAAAAATAACCTAATCAAAAATAGAGGCATTTAATCTGTCCAGTTGTGATAAAGACAAGGTGTGAACTCATCCAGGCTTGCTAATACTTTGCAGAATTGTGAGTACACAAAAAGGAGAAGGGAAGAACATAGGCAAGACTACCAAGAGTCAACATAAAAAGTTGTTTATGTATCTAATTAGTGCAGTCATGTTCAACCAATATTTAATTTTAAAGATGGGCAATGAAAATTGTATTCTGTACAGTGGTAAGAGCAGATTTTACAAAAGTCATGGTTGTTACGCGTATTCTCTTTCACAGTCCTAACAATCTGATCAAATTTGATGTCTTACTGCAAGAGCCCTCTCTTTCTGTGTATAACTCAGGAGTTTTGCTGTGCTTCAAATCACTCTTAACTTGGCCACTTTGTAGAATTGCAAAATTCAGTCAGCCCTCAGTTGTATCATGGAGTGCAAGCCCCTGGCACTGGCAGTGGTGGCAGAAGCAGTCCCTGTGTCAGGAAAGCCAGTGGGGTAGTCAGGCAGGCAACTGGTACCTGAGAAATATTCCCACTGCATTTTTTGTGTGAAATATAGGTGATTTTGTGCGCAGCTAGAACTTTAGCTTAAGAATATCTTCTCTGGTCTTTGTTCTTTCCTTTACTGTAGCATTATCATTGTCAGTTGCTCTTAATGAGAAGCCATATGCAAGATGTACATTAGTAGCTATAATGTGATTAAAGATGGAGAAAAAGTTGTCCTTTTAATAAGCTCTGGAATCACATATTTGGAAACATATGGCTAACAATACAGGAAAAATAAAAGAAGAACACCTTTGAAGAGGGTTCATTTCAAATAATAACCGATATTAAGTAGAAAACTGACATTAAAATCTGTGCATCATTTAAACAAACTAGTACTAAGGAATGAAGTTAGACTATCCACTCTGTGAATAGCCAAAATACAGAAAGTATTTAACATGAATAAGGGGGATTTTTTCCAATTGCATTAGGAAAAGTTCCGTATGTTTTAATGAACACTGCTAATATAGTTTCTAAAATAACTTGGTTTAAAGCTTTTCCATTGTAGTGCCCACAACATATAGCCAAATGTTATTCTGGCCAGATAGTTGTCATTGGGGTTTATTTCTCCCTTTTAAAAGCATCATTCTTTGGAACCAGTTCTACCATGCATCCTTGCCACAGTCTTCTCTTTTATTCTCCCGCTGAACAGATATTTTAACCTGATAAATGGATTTGGAACTTGAAAGATTCTTATATTCAGTGACCTGTGACTGATGGACAGCATAAGCTCAAGAAACAGCTTCAAAACAAAAATAGAAAAGAAAATGTTGAAAGAAATATATTACATAGGAAGATGGGCAAAGGAAGCAGCGTTCTGTACCGCATCTCCTTTCCTAAGTTTACATCAGGTGTTAGCAATGCAGGTTCATTCACACTTCTTGGCTGGGACCACCAAGCTCCTTGTTGCATCTCTGCATCTCTCTGTTTCACAGGTGCATCTCTACAGCAAAACATGCAAAATTCTTGCTTTAGATACCATCATCATTAAAGACATGATTCACTGATCCTAGGCTTTCAGCACTGAGGATAGCAAACCACACTTTGGTGGTAGGATGTTATCTGAACACTTTCCAGTTAAGAGTCCTTCTGATGACCTACTTGTCTCCATTCTTGTTTTGCTTCCTGTTTCCTCCTCCTTGAACAGCCTTCTTTAATTTAACTGAAGCTTTACAGATAACACAAGGTGCAGGTCATGCTTATAAAAAGAAATAATGCACATAACTCCACTGCTATTCCAACTCACAAAACCAAGAAAAGAAAAATAAAACCAGCTAAGTTGTTGCATAAAATAGATCATATAATGAAACGTTACCTGTAGAGAACTTAGATGTAATAAGTTAACATATTCCACAAATAACATTTTGTGTTCAATCTATGCATAGCCAGCAAAAGCCCTGATACAGACTCATTCATATCCATATAAAGCTCCCTATTTTACAGAAATAAATAAAATAATTACCTTAAAACAATAGAGCTGAAGCTATGTGTTTATAGCTAGAGCTAGTGGGTTTATAAAATTATATAATTGAAGAAATGAAATCTCAAATCGAAGACAGCTCCAGGTAGGGAAGTCGAAGTCTTGATGTTTACTCTGTTAGTGGGCACTGCAAAACCACAGTGATGGGATGAGTCCATCACTCATGTTCCACTTGGACACACGTTAAAAAATCTGAGAGTCTACCACCACACATTCAAAAGATTCTAAGGTCTAAATACATTTCAAAGTGATAAGCATTACAGATGCAGAGTATATTAAAGTAAAAGCTATGATTATAGGAAAACAGATGTAAATAAAGAACTGGAATGGAGCTAATTTATGATTTTATCTTGTAAAAGAAAAAAGAGTAGGTCCATTACTGAGGAAGGTAAGTATGGAAGGAGTACAATATGCCAATAATAGGAGCAAAGAGAAATTGAACAAGAAAGAAATGATGAAACAAGATGAAGAAAGTGACATCAAAATCGGGACATCCTCATGAAAATTTCAGTTTGATCTTCAGGCTTTTATGAACTTCAGTGAGACTTGTGAGCATACAGAGAACAGACTCATAGAAAAAGCCCAAGAATGATGATCTTCCACTGGCCCTGTCTGGATTTGTAGATATTGATGTAAGAGGGAAAAAAGTTTAATGAAGTTCATTATCACATCACCATTTCCAATCATAAGTCCTGGTCTCCCTTCCCACTGGGGATGGCATCCTAGGCACATTGTGGTTTTTTTGGAAACAAATTCACCAAAGAACAACTCAATTTAGGATTAGAAGATCTAAAATAGTCTTTAACTGCACTTCACGACAGATGAAGCTTTCTAGTTTGATTTTCTGCAGAATTCTTCTGGGAACTGGAAAGGTGGAAGAGCAGTGAGTTGATGTCATACAGCGTTCATCAGGTTTCCCAGCATATTGCTTTTCTTCTCAGAGTCCCTTTCTGCCAGCCTAGACAGACACTGCATTAAGTCTTGAGGTTCAACAAATGATTCCCGTAAAAGTGGTTATAAAACATTCATGGTCTTGTTACACTCAGTCATGGCACCTTCACATGCACTGAGACTTTGATTTGAGCCCATAGACTCTGCAGAAAGCCCAAGCATATACCTTAGTTTAACTTGGATTCATCTATCACTAGACATGGGAAGGAAATGCTCATCAAAGGACCCAGAGGTCTACAGGAAACTGATTCTTCACATGCATCCTCTGCCCACATAGTTGTTAAACTATTCTCAACCAGTGTTGGAGACCCACAGCCATAAGTGCAGCTTCATATGAAATCATATGTCAGGTCATACACCACGATTAACTGCGCCGAGATTTTACTGCAATTTATGAATAAGATATATGGTGGCTCCTCACAGGAGACTGCTGTAAGGGAGAACCTCATCACTACACTGGAATTAAATACTGACAGTGTATTTTGTACAGATATATAAAATGTATCTAATATACGTAAACACTGACTGCATTCTGACAGCCGAGCAGAAACCAAGCTACAATGGTGAATTCTGAAAAATCTGTCTATGTCTGTGCTCCATAAGACAAGGACATATTAAAATAACCATGAAAAAAGTTCGGAGAATTCTTAGTGCCTTTGATACCTTTTCCCAGACTGGCAGAGGCCTGAGTACACCACGATTCCATTTCTTAAGCAATCCTAACATCAGGGAAAAACACTGAAACTAGTTGGTGATGGCAATATTAAGAATAAAGCTGCGAGGCCCAGTCTCAGAGTAGGGCAAGAACATGGCACACACACTGTCAGTGACAGTCATATTGAGTTGAATCTGTCACCAGAGACGAGGGACACAACACAGACAATGTGGAGCACAGTCCCCACAGCCTTTGAAGATTCAGACACTGCTGGAAACAATTTTACAAGTCTATTTAGATAAGGCTCGTGCTAACTTATATTTTATTCTTGCCTCATGTTGAGGACAATGATCAGCAGAGCTCTGCTTGCAGATCTCTATCCCTTCCTATCTTAGAACGAAGGGGTAAGTTCCTTACTGTTCTCAGGAGAATTGTTAAGCATGGTCGTTGTGTTTGCTAGACATGAGATATGATCAACAGGTCTCTTATTGCCTCGAATGATATCTCCAGCAGCCAGCATGTTTATTGAAACCAGTGTCAAACAAACAGCCTGTGGCTGAGGGCTGCAAAGGTACAAAATAACATGAAATTCTCGAAGAATGAGGGTGAAATGTTCTTTTTTTATAGGCAGTGTACATCTGTGTCATTTTGTCACTTTGTGAGTTACATCCTTTTTTTCACATCTTCCACAAAAGCCATACATCTCATCTCTGACATCTCTAGTTTCGTTGTCTTGTCAACTCATTTTTCTCAGTCCTCATGCACCATTTAGCCCTATCTCCAGCTTCTTCATATCTCCTTATGCTACATTATTTTTCATATTTTACTGTAGATTTTTCTTACATTTTTGCAGGACAGACATCTGAAATCCAGGCACAGCAGAATTCTGTATTTTTCATGCTCTGCAGTCCTGCTTTGACTCTTCAGTCTTTTTTCCTGTTTGTTGCTTTTCTGTGGTTTGCATCCCTCTTTTTGTTTTAGTTGTACACAGCTGGAGATAAAACCAGGCACAATGGACAGGAGGCTCCATTATGAGTCAATTATGAGCTTCTGTGTTGTTGCATAAGAGTCTGTGTGGCCTTGCTTGGTTGTTCCAGCTTGCAGAGTGAGCAGCGCAGTGACATTCACACCAGAAAGCAATCTATGCTGTGGTCAGGTTCATGGCATTCTGCAAACCAGCACAGTTTGTGTATTTAATAATAAAGCTCACACCAACCTTATTTGTGGTTGTTCAGAAACCTTCATCCACCCACACCAAGAATTATTCCTAGCAAAAGGGGGGAGTTGGCTATCCAAGAGCCAGGGGTCAAAAAAGGCAGGCAGAAAGAGAGAACCTGTCTCTTACTTGGAAAGAAACAGAACTAAAGTTTCAAATCACAGAGGACATAAGTATTACATTTAAAACTACTGTCAAAACCCATGTATGAGGATTCAACAACATTCAAAATTGACATTTTCCTCTTTGAATGTGTCCTAAATTGTATGTGCCAAAGAGTGACAGAGTGCCTATGAAATTCATGATCTGACATTAAATCCTTCTCTTGAGCCATAAGAGACATTACTTTAAGTCATTTTGGAAAAGTCTGGAGTCCAGGCTTCTGAACAGTAGGGTGGCATGTAATAGTTACCTGTTGCTGAGTGTGTCTCACAGAATAAATTTGTTACCATTAAGACTCTTCAGTCTTCTCAAAGGAGCAAGTAGTATGTAGGCATCTGGGTTCTGTAAATGCTGTATAACCATGGAGTTTAACAAGGTAACATGAACCTGTCTCCCTGGAGTATGACATTTCCAAACATCTCAAGTCAGGGCACCCCAAAATCAACTAAGTTGTTCTGGGTTCAGTGGATAGGTAGTCAGAGATGAATTAATTATGCCCCTCCAGTATTTGGAAAGTCTTTTATACCATGCAAAACAGAAGTCTCTCTCTTGTTTTCATCACATTATTTTTTTCCATTTCACCTTTCTTTATTGTTAGGTGTTGCACACATTTATCTTGGTGTTCATCTAGTCACTTAATCACTGTATCCCTTTTTTGCAACCCTTGATTTCTAGGTTCTTAATAGATCAGTCATCTGTTTCCACCAAATAAGGAATCAGTCCCTTTCTGAGGCTTGGACGTAATACAGCTTCCATAGACACTTCTTTTAAGTCCATATTAACATGTGCAAAATATCCTTATTCTTTTTTAAAATTTTTAGTTGCTGTTGTCTTGCATCTCAGAGATGACAAAATCCAACAGAAATGGCTGGGATGCCACATAATGTTTTGTGAGATTCCCACTGCACAACCAAATTTTGTACCAGAAACCACATGCAGTTCCTGTAGTTTCACACACAGGAACCTTCTAATCTTTGTGATTCTGGTCTCCATGCATTATCGTTGTGTTACTTCAGTCCCTCCAGAACACAGTCTTTGCAGGGTTATTTCAGCTGTTTTTAGCCCTGTTTCTAAAGGAATATGGAAAATGGGTAAATATGAAAAAGCACTGATCATCAACAGGACTGATTGTTTTCTCTCAGTGACCATCAAATCAAAGCTCAAAAGGAAGAATGTACAATTTCTTACTCTACAGTAAATGGAAATCCTTGAGAGCACTTTGCCATGCAGACCCCACAATCTGCACTGACTCCTCACTTGTGTAGAGCCTCTCCAAGATTTCTTGTTAATGAAGAGGAGAGCATCTATTTGGGATGCCCCATCAGTGACTAGCCCCACATTAAAGGATGATTTCCTACAGTCTGCAGTGGAAAACACCTAAGGTTGCAATCAGTAAGTACAGTTAGCAAGAAGTAACTCAGCTCAGCTTGAGGGTGATTAGAGAAAAATGCATTAAAAATAAGAGAGAAACGGTTGTCACACAGTAGAGAGAGTAGGTGACAGATACAGACATTTCTTTATCCAATCAAGAAAGCTGCAGCAAGGAAATGGGAAGAATGCAAGAATAGCTTGATCAGTCATCAGTTTTTTCAAACATTTAGGGCAATCCCAGTATCCAAAAATGAACAAAGGATTTACCAGTTTAATTTCTGCTATAGCAAAGTTTGGAATCCTATTTTGGATTGAAAAGAAAGCACAGGATTGACGTACTGCTGAGTGACTCATGAAAATCCCCAAGTTCTCCAGGTCCTAAAAAACAGTGAAGTCTTATGTTCAGAATACTGGAGGAAAGTGAATATTGCTGTTGGAAAGGCTCTTGCAAGTTTACTCTAGTCACAGCAAAAACAAAGGTAGAAGGAGCAGTGACAGGTCCTAAGAGCCAGAAAGGGCACATGGTGTGCTGGGCACAGTAGGCATTCAGCTGCTCAACCCTTGACGTGAGTGAGGGCTTGAGAAGGCTGTTGGAAACCCCACTGAAAAGTCACTAATATTTGGAATAATCCCACACATCAGGGGCAGAAGTACACTCCAGGAGCATACAGTGCTCCACCAGCAGCAGCTTGACTAAGGTCTTGTGCACACATCTGGAAGACAAATGCCCACAGAGTGATTCATGCCAGTTAAGTAGCCCATCCTTTCTACATAAGTATCACTTACTCTTAAAACTTGCAGCATACCTGGCTTACTTTATGCAGTGATATAAATCTTACCTTCATAATAAGCATTCAGTGAATGTCAACACTGTCATTACAATGGAACAAAAAGACAAAGATATTCCCATCCATTTATTCTGTGATTTGTGATCCATCTGAACAGTACAGGAAGATGTTAGCTATGCTTTCCCACCGAATTGCATGTCCCTTTGGGGTAATCTAATTCACACTCCAATTCCCTACTACATACATCACTGTCCAACCTCACTTGTAGTAAGACTAGGTGTGATTGATCTGAACTCAGAGAATTCAACTGGGATACTCAGCATATGAGCTGGATGCCAGCCTGTGGCAAGAGGAGCTCAATGCCGGGTTAGTGTAATTGGCAGAACTCAAGGAAGAATATATTGACATTCAGACATAAAGCTGATCAACATTCTACTGTCTGCACAATAAAGAAATGCAAACTGAGGCCCTCGGGGATCCTGAATATATTTTGACAGTAAAAAAGCTTAATAAATCAAGAGGAAATTAACTGTAGGTGAACTATTATTCAGCATTTCTCAAAAAATCCCTGTGTGTTTTTTAGAATTTGTTTGCAGAAAGGTAAGGAGAAGTATTCCTCTCACACACTTAATTAACATCCTTCTTGCAAAAATGTATTCAGTTTGGCACATTCAAAGCATCCTTGTAACTTTATGCCTAGTAGCAAAATCTTTCAAGCCAGCTGTGAAAAAAACAAGTTAATAATCTTGATAAAAATAGTTTAGTATTAAATTTTAAGACTAAAATACTTAGTTGACAGGCAGGCATAGTATTTAAATCTCGGATTTATGGAATATTTATGAAGGTTTTCAGGTCTAAAAAATTAATTAACCCTAACTTAAAAATTAAGAATCAAGAGTGTTAGAAAAAAAATGAGCACACCACGTGATGCTGCTCTGTTAACTAAAACACTTTGCCCAGCAACAGGAGTGACATAGGCATCGACTTCTCTTCTGTGTTTTCCCAAACCACAACAAGTGGAAATTGGGAGAGGTCATCTCCGAAGGTAAAAGGATAAAGATATGAGACCCATTCCTATGGCCCACCAGCCTAGTATCCTCACTCCAAGGACAAGTAAAAGATGCTTAGAAAAGGAATGCAGGACAAGTATGAAATGATTCTTCACTGCGTATAACATCCAACACCTTGGCAGTCAGAAGTTTATAGATTTTTCTATGCTAGAACTCAGTGTTAGGACTATTTTTTAGCCATTTATTTGAATGTACTCATGCTTTTGACATTCCAGATGTGCTATACCAATGGATTCCAAGCCTAAATGCTTGCACTGTTTGGAAAAAAACCTTTTTTTTGTTTGTAGTTACAATATAATAAGCTTACTTCATTCTCCATGTCATTCTTTATTCTATTGACCTATATCATATCCACCTTTTTCCCACTGAACCTTACCAGTCTATTTCATCTTGCATCAAAAGGGAGCTGTTCCTTACCCCTGACCAGCCTCATTGGCCTCCTCCAAACCATTTCTTAATGTATCACATTCATTTGGAAGTGGAAGCACCAGAACAATCCGCAGTTTTCAGGATATTGGTGCTCCTAAATCACACAGCAGTGGCTTCTCCTTTATTCTCCACTCTGCCTCTAACGGTTGGCATTCTGTTTGGAGTTTTGGCTGTGCTGACATTTTCAGCTTAGTGAGCTAAGGACAAGGACTGTGGGATCTGTCTCTTCAGTGCTGATGGCTGACTTAGAGTGATGGTGTAGGTAGTTTTCCACACATACTATACTTGGTGCTTAGCACTCAGCACCACTGGATTTCACATGCTGCTTTAGCACACAGGATTGTGCCACCTTTTTTAGAGCTTTTAACTTTAGATTTGGTTATACTGCATGGTAATGCGTCATCTGCAAATCCTATCACCTCTTCCCCACACCATTTACAAGTATGCTGAACAGAATAATCACTGTGGTAAAGTCTTTTGATTGTGGAAATTGACCACTTATTTAAAGCATTTTTTTCCTAGAATTCAGTCTCCTGCCTAGAAGACCCTATAGTTTTTCATCCCACAGCAGAGCCTCTATTGAAGACTTTACTATTAAAAGCTTTCTGAAAATGTCAGTATACTAACCAGATCACATTTATCTATATAGTCATTGAGAGCTCCAGTGACCTGCAATAGATCTGTGAGGAATGGCTTCCCTCTACGATAGCCACACTGACCCTTTCCCACTATATCATCATTATCCATGTGCCAGCTAAGCCGCACCATCTTTATTGCTTCCTTCCATCTGCTCAATTGAACATGAGACTCGCTTGGTTACTTTCCAAGACCATTCTTAAAGACTGGTGTCACACTTGCCACTTCCCATTCCTTTGAAATTTAGCAATTTATTGATTTAAGCAGTAGATTATATCCTACAGCTACTAGTTGAGCAGCTTTATATCCAAATTCCTTTAGAACTGAGGATAAAAGTAATCTGCTTCTGGTAGTTTCTCACTATCCATTTCATCAGTCTGTTATCAAATGTTTGCCACTGACCCTGCTGTTGGAGTCAGTTCCTCACTCAACCCTACAGTGAGCAGACCCTCTGCAGGAGTTTTGCTGCCCTCCTCTTCAGTGAACATTGATGCAAAGAATTAACCTGTTTTCTGCAGTCTTTTCTACCTTGTGCCCAAACTATCTTTTGAGATCTGACAGACTCTATGCCTCTGGTATGCTTGAAAATACCTTCTTAGATCTTACATTTCAGCATTTTTCCTCCTCAAAATCTTTTTGTGGTTTTATCTTTATCTTGTCAGAGTTTCTGTTCTTTTGTCTTGTGCTACATGGATGCAACTTTGGATGAAGCAATCTCCATGCCCAGGTTTCTATGTAGGATCTATAAAATCAGCTTGTCAGATCTTGAATTTGCTTTTGCCTGATGGGAACTGCCTAATCAAGAAGACATCAGAAAATTTTCTTCTTCCTTTTTCATAGTCTCTATTGGTTCCCATCCCTGACTGTAAATGTGAAGTACATGTTATTAATATTACATTATGCCACACTGAGTTATCCCACCTCTGTTTTAAAAAAGTAATAGTATATCAAATCCAGGAGGACAATGCTTTTTCATTTTATCTTTGACAGACTTATTTCACATATACATGGATTATTTTGCAGCAAGATTGTGAAAGGCATCAAGTGTGCTGTAGTACCAGAAGTCTACTTTGCTGTCTTGGCCGTCCCCCACCACTGCAAACTCCACTTTTCCCTCTTGCACTCCCCATTCTCTGCAGAAAATCAGGCAAGCACATTTTCCTCTTTCCAAGCTCTCTTTCTCAAATAGCACTACTATTTCTCTCTCTCTCTCAGGAAGGGGTAAAAAAGTGGAAATAAAAAAGCTAGAACTCCCTCTGAGGAGTGGTGTGAAGGCCTTTTCTTGCTGTGCACCATGTCCTTGCTCTGCCCTTCTTTCCCCCTTCTTTTGGGCAGGAGTCAAGATCGTGTCTCTGTGGGAACAAAGGGCCTGGCATTTCCAGGAGTAAGAAGCCACAGCTGCTTAAATAGCTGGTTGGCCACAGAAAAAAAAGACTTTTTCACTCTAAACCTTTATGGGTGGTTGGTTCAAAAGCAGGACGGGACACGTTACTGTAATTCCCCCAAAGAGAAATACCTTGTCTCCTGCTGAGACATCTGAGCTCACATATCTAAAATGCACTGGAGGGAGTCCAAGATGACCAAAACCCCATAGCTTTGCTCAGGCTACATATTACACCTGGGATTTTCAGGCAGTACAGATTCTCTGCTGTGAGGAAATTTGCACAGCAGATATCCAGCCTGTGCCTAACTCCAGGCAATGATACTAGGGCTTGACAGTACTTGGAAATTCACCAAAATAGATACTCTGGAACTGCCATTTGGTCTCCAAGTACAGACAATTTTTCAGCCTTTTGAACCAATTGACACTAACAACAGCAACAAATAACATGTAAAAAGTGTTTCAGTTGTAAAAATAGAATGCCCATATAAAAATAATTAAGTGTCATTAGTCTCTTTCCTGAGGTTTAATTATAAAATGCATTAATAAAATGACAGATAGCAGTGCCCTCCACACAAATCATTTGAGGCTGCTGTTATCATTAGATTTAACATAGAATGAAAATGTGCATACACAATTAATTTAATTTCATGCAACTGGGAACCATACACCTGTTTAGGGACTGTTCCTTACGCGCCAACGGAGGCAAACATACACAAGGCTCTCATCCGTAGTTTAAAAGCACACTCAAGCAAGGAAAAGCCTCTTTACTACATTAAAGCTATATGTGTTTCCCTTCTGGTTCACCCTGTTTCTGAAACTCTGTTTGTATGTACAGTCAGCTTTTTTTTAACAAGACCAGTAATAATTGCTATAAAATATGGCCAGAACAAAGGATCTGCAGATAAGAACAAAGGCTCTCCACATGTACTAGAGGCACTTTATTCTAATGATTTGGAGAAGCTTTACAATTTTCTCTCTAATTAACCTATCAATAGTGATGTCACTTAAACATTCCTTAGGAATATTATCTTCTCATTATTGCCAGAAAACATGTTGCCCAATTTTATAGCTCAGTTGTTCTTACACATGGATGGAGCATCTGAATTAACTTGAACTGAAACGGATTTTTTAAAGAAACATTTTCCATACGCACAAACTACTTTCATAATTATGTTTAAATCATTAATATTCAAATTTCAAAACATTAAGGGTGTGAAGCATTCAGTGTTTACTTTGTGCTTGCCCATTGTAAGAATATAATAGAGGAGCGTTCTGCTTACCAAGTGGCATTGGGTCAGGAGGAGAACCAGTGGGTTTGGGTAGGCATTTATCCCAAGCAGCATGGAAATTCAGCAATGGTCATATTCTTTAGGAAGAAAGAAATACAATGCAAAACCAGTGTGTATAAAATTTCCAGATTCATAGCTGCAAAGAGCACGTTTCTTCAGAATAAATACAGCTCAGGCAGCAGCCAGGCAGGCTTTCCAGGCTGTCTTGCCAACATGCTTCAACCTTAAGCTGCTGAGAACATCTGGAGGACATAGAGGTAGATCACTCCTGCTTTGTAGTCTTTGCCAGTAGGTTACAAACCAGAGCTGATGCCAGTCTGGGGAGTGTCCCAAGACGCAGGGTTTGCCTGTTGGGGCTGGGAAAGGATCCATCCATCTGTTTCACATGACCAGCCACCCAAGAGCTGCCAGCCTTGCCAAGGGCTCATTGCAGCTCCGCGCACAGATCCCGTGCTGTGACATCTTTGAATTAAAGTTTATTATTTACATTTATTAAAGAATGTGAATGCAGTCTGTGGCTTTGTGAGGTTAAAATATTACATCTCAATGGCTGTGGTCTCAAATGCTTTCCCTGCTGCTTGAGGGTTTAAATCATGGTGTTTAGGATGCATGTGTCCTCTCAGGGTGTCATGCAAACACTGTACATGAATGACATGGGAGCTGAAGGTATTATCGTAGGGATGGCCAACTCTCCAGATTTATGGACTTGTACTGCTTTTCCTGCTAATTTCTTAACAGAAGTAAAATCAAAAGTTGTAACATGACCAAGGACCTAAATTCCATGCAAAACAATAAAGTTGCTACACTGAAGTTTATCTTTTAAAGTATTCTGATGTTTCATCTGAAAAGCTACATATGTCCACAGAAGGTGGCTTGCTGAAATGCCTATTAAAAATAGCTGTCTGATATTGAAATGTGTGACTTTCTGCAAAAGGAAATAATGCCACAGGGTCATACTCACTAAAACATTTAGACACTCAAAGCTTGATGCTGCAACACCTGTTAGGTGGTTGGTGACCCACTAGATGAAGAGGAAAGATTAAATGTGTTAGAATTATATCCAAACAGTCTGCAAAGAAAGTAAAAAAGGAACGAGAAAAGGTAACAAATATATTTAAAGAAACATGAAGAACTGGAAGAGGTCCACTGCCTGATGAGAATGTGGAGATGGCTGAAATATTCAGTGTTTTCTTTTTATCAGTCTCCATTGAGATGTTCAGAAGAAACATAAACAAAGAAAAATTAATATAAATCAGAATAAGGAGAAAACTGCTTAAAGCGTACTTAGATTCAAGTTTGCAGAACTTGCTGATGTTCATGTATACTCAATGACTAAGGGAAATAAATTTATAGACTATTAGTAATTATGTCCAAGAATTCATGGAGGACAAGAAAGTTAGAAGTAGACTAGAGAAAGCAAAATGTATGCCCTATTTTTGAAGTCAAATAAAGAAAATTTCCTTTAACTTTTGTACTCGGAAATAATCTGTGACAAGTTATCAAAAAGTTGAGAAAGTTCACTGACGTGAATTGTGGAAAGCAAATCTTGTCACACTGGTCTAATTTTTCTTTCTTAGGTCTGATTTTCATTCTTGTTTCTAAGTGGAAAAAGAGGGAGGAGAATGTACAGTCTTCTTTTCACCTTTCAACAGTACCTTCTATGAAATTCACATAAAAAGGATAAGGAGAAAGGCTCTAGGTGGAATGTCTTAATGTCTTTTAAAGTGGTTGCTGACAATAATTTCTCTCAAAGGCTGCTCTGAATGGTGTGCTCCTTGATAGTAACTACAAGTGTGGTTCTGAGGGGTCTGGGATGAAACCAATTCAGTTCAATATTCAATTAATAATTGGAGACCTACTGATAAATAATAAAATAAAATTTACTGATGCCAGTATGTCACTATTCATAGGAAGTTTAAAAAGACTTTGAGAAACAGGCTATTTCAAAATAAAAACTTCACACTAAAGCAGCCAATCTGATAAAATTCTCCAAGGTGCTCTGTGCTCAGTTTAGGGCAGAGAAATCAGATGCACAATGTAAAATAGGTGATAACTGCTGGGGATTATCTCAGAATCCAAACTTGCCAATGAGTTGCAAATCTGGTGTGTTACAAGGCAAAGGATTTGTTTTGGAAACATTATTAGTAAGTGTGGAGAGAATGTTATCATTTTGATCTGTTCTACCTACCCCCATCTTCATGATATCTCCAGTTTGGAGACTGTGAACAGACATGGAAGGATCCAGAAGAGAAGTATAGAGGAATGCTGTGTTGTATAAACTGCAGGAGTCAACTTTTGATCCTAAAAAGAGAAATGAGGATCCCATGTAACAGACACTTGATTTTATGCTTGCAATTACCTCTGGCCCCATCTTGGTGCATCTTCAATATGTGGGTATATCTAAGATCCTCTTAAAAAATCACTGGATTTAGAAAAGACAGAAATAGCTCCACAAATCTAGAATTGATTCCACAATAGAAAAATTGAGCGAGAAAGCACATATGAATGCCTGGACAAAGAGGAAACATGCAGGAGGATTTCCTCTCATATCAGCCATAAGAAAATCTGCAACATGAAGGGAAAGGAAGGGGAGGTTATCAAGATTTAACTGCAGAAAAAAACCCCAAGATCTGTACCTTATTGACACATGGGGAACCACTCCTCAGCCGAGGTTTTCTCTTTTGTATGAATTTTCAGATATGAGTGTTAAGCCTAATTGAAGCTTTCTCAAGGTAAGAGTGCTGAAAACTTTTCTCTTCCTTGTTTTCTCATCTAACCAGAGCTGGGCTTGTGCTGCAAAGGCAGTATAATTCAGCTGTACATCAGCCACAAGACACAAAAGCAAGGAACACAACCCACTGCTCCTGCAACTATTCATTATACCTCTGGTCTCACCCTTTCTGATGTAGATTTCAGAGCACCTAATTTTCGCAAACTTGTTTCTCTCCCCTCCAGTCACATAACCAAGACACTGGCCCTTTTTTTAAGCTTTTCCAAGTTATTTGCACATAATATTTTATAAGAAAAGGAAATATCAAATCAACTACGATATTTTTATAATTAAAGGAAATACCAAATCAGCTACATGCTGCCTACAGAGAAAAAAAATTTCAAATTCATGGAAATACAGAAAAGGTTACATTAATACAAGATCATTCCTGCATAGTGACCAATGAAAACAGAAGAAAGGCAAACAGCAAGGGAAAAAATTGACATTAACTTAACCTTTTTACATATTAAACTGTATTAAAATCTTACTCTCTTTCTGCTCTAGAGTGCAGAGGATTTTATTTGAAGGACTGTACATTCTCTACACAGCTTTCAGACTCATTTTAAAACCTATTGATCAAGGAGTGTTAAAAACACCTCTTTCATTTGATCTAATCTGGCACTTCTCTCAAAACATGCCCACAAGAACATTTTAAATACCTTCTCCAAAATATGGTCTAGGCAGGCAATGTAGCAGAAAAAAAAAGAGCTGTCCTCAAGCTTTCTGAAAATCTGACTTTACTTTTACAGGATTTCTACGAGGTTTAATTGTTTCATGACATTTAGACACAGGTTTTCCCAAACTCGTTGAATTTTCTCTGTGTTTGGCCTGACTAGTATCCTTGTGGGGTTGCTACAAATCTGTCTTCTGTGTGTGTTACGGGAGTGCTAACACAGATTTCCTCTTTTTGCTCCAAGTGTGTGCACCAACTGCATTCTCCAAAAGTCAGGGGGATGCAGAGAGCCCTGTATAGCCAGACCTGGGGGAGATCTCACCAGGATCCAGAGAGCACCTGTGTTGTGTGTCAGTGCAGCCTGAAGGTCGTCAGAAATATTTTAAATTGTTTACTGCATGGTACAACCAAATCATTCTTTTACAGAGAGAAAATCTTCTGAGGAAGAAATTTGCACTGCAAAAATAATCCTGCACAAAATAATTCTGATTTTTTTTCCCCCACTGTTCATTCTGCAGCATTTACAAAGTGTAATAGAAAGGCTAATAGGTTTTATTTGTATCAATGGCTTTTTAGTTATGCAAAGTACCAGCACAGATTGCATACAGGATCCTGGGAGGATGCAGCTCCTACTGACAAAGTATGAATTCCTATTGAGAAACACTGTCATAGTACTTCTACTAGCATTCTTTCTGTCTCCGAGCAAAAGCGAGGGCTAGATAACTTCTTGACATCCTTGTCAATTTTCTTTGATGCTAGGAGTTGTGTTGACATTTCATATTGTGCACATTTATTTGGTAAATACTATATTTCAAACTCAGGAAAGAAGGAAAACCTCTGAAGGATTACACTTTTAGCTGACAGAAGTACAATTGTAGCAAAGAAAACATACAAAATAGAAGACATTTCAATGTCCAAGGCCAGCTAAGAGCTGGTTTTGTTAAGACAGTCTTGTAAGGGGAAAAGGAAGTGCACATCGCCTTGAAGTCTGCATAATCTCCTCTCTAGAATGTGTTGGCATTGTTGTTTTAGTGTACTGAAAACACACTGTGAGGAGGCCATAGGTGCACACTGAGGCAGGTGTGAGCCTGCTGAACAGATGTGTTCCTCTGGCACTGATAAATGAGTGTGCTGACCCACTCAGCTGAGACCCTCATGCCCCACTCTTGGCCGCCCATCACCTGGACCTGCACCTCTACCAGCACCAGGAGATCATCCCTCCTTCTGGGTTCACTGGGGCCACCCTTCCAAAGGGGCTGGGAGGCTTCTGCAAAACACGAACTCCAAAGGCTGTGGTGCTGCTGACACGAGGCTCACGTGTCAGCTCACTGTGTTGCTTGTTTCAGGCTCTCACCAAGGGGTATCACAACAGGCTGTACAGTGCTGCTCCCGACACGTGCTCTCTGCTGCACTGACCAGGCACAGTGGAAAGCAACTGCTTCCCCGCTGAAGAAGAAGGTTTTCAGCATGGAAAGCCAGCCAAAACCAAAACATGCAGGCTGGAGGCAAAGCCAGGGAAATTGGGGTGGATGCGAGATGCAGACATCAGTGCCACGTTTTACTGCTACAGAAATAGCAGAAAAATAATAATTTTTCTTTTCCAATGCTGACTGAAAAGCTGGCCAGGAAATGAGTGGCAGAAATCCATAATCAGAACCCTGGAGTCGGCTGCTCTAACTAGACAGTTCAGCCACAGGCTGTGCTGACTCTCAGCAAAAAGCTCCTGTGGTTAAATAGTTCAAAGCATACTCTTTGAACGCCAGCAAACCTGCCTGTCCTGTGTCATAGCACTAACCTTTCTTTGTTTAATAGCATGCTTCATAACTACTCTTAATTTGGTGTGAAACTTTACTACCAAGATTTGGAAATTCAAATGATGGAAGTTTATATTTGTGCTTTGAGCCTCTCTTTTCTCTATGAAAACAGCAAGTGCAACAAAGTTCTTCTTAGGCTTACACAACACTGCATGTTACAGAGTAGCACAGATAATGTTCCAGTAATTCCACCATATCAAGCATTCAACAAAGCCTCTTACACGTAGAAGATGTGAGGCAAGTTACAAAGGCATTACACTGATTTCAGCAGAAGACAAGCAGCATTTGATATACCATATTCAGAATCCACTCTGGAGGTTATTTGATCTGCCAGTAATATTCCTTAGATAGACAGGAACAAATTTACCTTGATGTGTCTGTCTGTCATTCAAGTAACCTGTGAACCACTGAATATGTCTCTTTCTGAAATGCTCATTTTACTGCAATTCTGTCTGACTCGATATTCTTCTTACCTGACAGGTGGGAGATCAAATAATTGAAATCAATGGAGAAAGCACAAGGGACATGACACATGCCAGAGCAATAGAGCTAATCAAGTCTGGTGGCAGGAGAGTGCGACTGTTGTTGAAACGTGGAACAGGCCAGGTCCCAGAATATGGTGGGTTTTCACCTTTACATTTTTATATGTGCATGACTCTATATAAATTAATTATACTGCTTTTGAGTTAAGTAGCAGTTACAGGTATTTATATATTGTAATTTCTTGGAGCACATTAACTATTGGCTTAAGTGCTTACCTGAGTAGAGGTGGACTTACTCACACGTTTAAGTGTTTCCTTGGCCAAGCCCATAGGTATGTGTCCATCACTGTCTGCTGACCTCCCGTCACAGGCAGTGACTTTTAAGATGTGCATTGGAGGAAGCTCTACAAACCTCTTAGGGGACATCTGTGAGTGTGCTGGGAGTTGCTGATTTGCCCATAAACTCTCCTTTTCTTCCTTTATTGGTACTTCTCTGCACATTTTGAGTCACAGAACGTGATCTTGTTGCCATGCAATCGAGCGGCTCAGGTTGAAACTCAAAGCATTATCAAGAATATCCTCCTTTCTTTGACAACTTCACCCATTGTATTCTCTCTGACAAAATACATGGATGATCATTTAGAAGCCAGTTCTGAATTTAAAACATGAGATTTTGCTCATTTTGGTGAGAAAACAGGATTCATTCTTCTTATGTTTTGTTTCAGAGGGACCTCTGGGAGTTTTTTAAGTATTTCAAAAAGTGTGAGTCATTTAGACAATATAGAAACCTTATTTCATAACAGAAATGACAGGAAGTAAAAATAAGTTATCCAAAGGTAATTTCAAAGACAAAGAGTCCTTTTTTGAAACTGAAATCAGGGCTTACTCTATAGTATGGTGTAACAATTTCATATATTTACGTAAGTTCTATGATGTGCATCTCTGGGCCTTAAATCTCTCAGGAAAAGGGCTATTTTTTTAATGAAAAGTCCTTGACTTCTTTATGCTAGGAGGTCCAAAACTCTATTAAACTTTTTTACTGTTACTTTTGAAGTTCCAGAATGCTTTCCCATTAGAATCAGAAATTACAGTCACATAAAAATTCAAATACTTAGGCTTAACTGTAGGTTCAGGTGAGCCTTTGTTGCCAACATAAATTCATTACCTCTGTTAAAGTCGGCTCCACTGAAAGTCAGTTCTTTCCCAGTTGTCAATACATACGGTAATTGCACTATTTTCTTCTCTAAACTAGAGCTAATTCTATGGCTGAGCCGATACTCAGGACAGTGTATGCTGCATTTTTTACAGCTTTCAAGAGCTTCTGAATAAGGGCAGAAAAGATGGGCCATAGCCCATTCATCTGGTAATAAAGTTAGTGATTTATACTTTTGGTGAAACAAAAGCCAAAATGGCTTTCAGGGGTTCTAATAAAATGGTGCTAAGGCATTTAATATCAATTTTAACTAGTGTACAATCCTTTCAAAGAGACCTCCAACAGAAATTCAGGTCACCTCCAAAACTGTTTTATGGGGAGAGGTGCATAATTTCTAATGAAAGAACAAACGTCCAGGACTGATATAGTGGTAGTAATCCTTCTCAAATAGCAGAACTATATACCAGCAGTTCTCTGGTTCCTCAGAAAACAATTTAATCTAAGGTAGGTCCAGGAGTCTACTATGAGCAAAAAATCAGTTGCAGTTCAGACCCATTCCAAATCTGAACTTCTTAAGATCCCAGTTCCAAATGGCACTTAAATCCAAAATAAATTAATTTCCATTATTTATATAACCTTATAAATCTGCACCTTATACAGGAAAAAAAAAAGAAATTTCAATGTAATCATCATTGATTTGCAAAAACAAATCTTCCAAAATGTGCTCAAGTCTTCCCTTCCACAGAAGATAATGAGTAGAAAATACATATAAACCACTAGAATTCCAGACACAGCTTTTAGTGCTAACAGAAAGCAAAAAGGTGACTTCACAGCATTGTTTAAAGCCAAGCTCACCACTTGGAAAGGCATTTGGAATACTTAGCATTAGTTGTTTATAAATGCAGATTACTGAGAAATAAAAGTTGCTACTAAGACGTGCTGTTTAATCAGACCATTTTCCAAGCTACATCACCAGCTTACAGCTCCATACAGAAGGAGAACTAAGTAGCTGTGCTTGAAAATCCCTTTCTCCTGCTGCACTGAAAAAGGAGTAAAAGTGTTCAGGAGTTACTTCATAGTGTACACACAACCTGCAGAAAGCGTGACAGCAAAGGATAACATCTGCACGTCTGCAGTTCTTAATCTGTGCTTTATGCAGGCGGAGAAGCGTTGGAGCTGTATCCAGTCTGGAGGCAGAATGGAAGCAAAATAAGAAGATGCCTGTTGAAATTAACTGAGATAATTAAAGTCCTCCCTAGGTCATTTCCCAAAGGTGTAAGAAATAGTCTAAGAACAAACCAAAGGTGCACCTAAATTCCAACAGCAGCCTGCCTAGGAAGTTAAAAACAGAAATTAATGAACAGAACCAATTAAAATGGGAGGCCATGCCTCAAGCAGGTCAGATCTCACGGTTAAGTCATCATGCTGTGAAGAACGTCTGTCAGAGACCCCCAGAAAGAATATCTTTTCCAAATAATGTAAAACAACACAGAGAAGATTGTGACACTAAGCCTGAGGACAAAGTGGTCCTGAGGACAGCAGATAAACTAGTCAATATTTAGCAGCTCCCTCTTCCTTCAACCAGAATTTTACAGTTGAGATGTAACAAGACTAATTGGAGCTCTTTTTACTGGAACCATCAGGGTTTTTTTTTAAGCAAGTACATGTCAGAAATATTTCTCATACTCATCAGGGTCCAGCTATGAAGAGCATCAGTGGGAAATAAGACTTAGTTGAGTATAAAAATGCAGGGCTGGAGGACGGAGCTGGTATTGAGACTGCAATGCTGGTATGCAGCAGAAGCCATGGGAGAAATATAACAATAGCACAAGTGTACGAGGTTCCTCTCCTGGATATTCTCTCAGTCCCTGACAGGCACAGTCCTTGACATGTCAGGGACTTCCCAAGTCAGTTTTAGTAATGCTGTGATTAAAGACCTTTCCAACAGCAGCAACATTCAAATTCACAGCACTAAAAAGGATAAAATTTACCTAGAGCCACCTAAACCAGCCAGCCAAGACAATCACATTATTGTCTTCAGTCTTCAACATCTTGATTTTCCTTGTGTTTTAAGCTCCAGTGCAATGTTTCTGTTAGTACAAAATATGGTGGTATGTACTTAAGTGCAAGAAATACCAGTGTTTGAATGATGATGTGATTGACATCAGTAAAAGCAGTATTAAGGAAAATTCATCAATGATAAGAAAGTGATTTGTGAAAGAAAAGAATGTGTCTTGAAACAAAGAAAGCACTCAGGGAAGAAACAAAGAATGAGTTGCTGCGAGGGTGTAAATCTCCTGAATGAGTTACGTCAGTTTATACTGCCTGGAAATCTGTCTGTTTCCAATCTTGGAAAAATCTGGCTGAGCTGAAGCACTGTTCAAACCTAGGGTGAGAAATAAAGTGTGCTGCAAATGCATCATTTACCTGCATTCCAGCTGCTGATTTTGGTTGAAAACAAATGCCAAAGATCCCAGTGCATTTCAGAGGCAGAAATCCCCTTGTAGCAGGCACGGTACCATCAGAATGTAAGGTAAGGATATTATTAATGCTCCAAAACTATAGCTGCTTTCACAGCAAGGTGCAACAAAAGAAGCTTAGAAAACAGGTGTTTTATCACCCAGCATCTCAGAACATGTTTGCTGAGGATAAGGATAGCCAGAGGAACTGTGCTTCCACTGGAGGTGAATTATCACAGCTCATCCAAACCCAAAGAACAACAGCATCATGTTTCATATGAAATAGTCTGCCAGCTGTGTTCTCCAGAGAACCAAGTCATAGTAAGAAATCATATTAATGTGCAAGAAAGACTCGAAGTACTGCTGGGAATCCTGATCCCAAAATGCACTTAATGCCTGGGAAGTCTGGCTGGAGAGAGTGTAAGGTTTCATACATGTCACAGGACACAAAAATCAGAGCCATCACTATAGAACTGAGTACTTCTCACCCCAGCATTAAAAACAATTTGAATAAAGTGAGAGATCAAGACTTTTCTTGCAGTGTCCGCCTAATTCCCTGTGTTTGCACCTAACTAAGAGGTTACTGGCTTCAGCAGAAGCTACTGGGTGTGCAGCTGTTCTAAAAAAAAATCCCTCTCTTCACACTGTGGGAGCCTCATTACAGATGCTCATGTATTTCAGGCTTTAGCCATAGCTACATAAACACCATGAGAAGGACATGTATTTTGCATAGCCAAACACTGGGATGAACTGTCATCCTTATAGGCAAAATGTCGGAAAACTCTTCACAAAATCCCAAAATGGTAAAATTAAAGAGGAAGTAAAGCTAACAGATAAGTATCTCTATCCAGCTGTGAGTTCTGAAAGAAGCAAGCCACCTCTAATGATTGATCAGCCCCAGAAAACTAGTTTTCTGTGGGAATAACTACTGTTTTCTCTAAATATCTTTAGAAGAAGTTCCCTAGGAAAGCCTGCGATGTTTCACTCTCAGTTGCAGCAGTCCTGGCAGATTGTTTCTTCTGGCTTACTGCTCCTGGCCTTTCCTGACTGCAGATTTTATTACTCACAGTACATTAAAATATATAAGTTCCTAGAAGTTTCTGAAAGCAATGAGTCATATAATCAAATGATTGCAAACAGGGTGTAAAGATGGAGAAGGCTGAGGCAGGTTAGCACCTCTAGGTGGACTCCATCCCTCCAGCAAGGTATAACCCTCTGCACCAGTTGCTTTCTGGCTGATAGTGCAGAGGGAGCAAAAACACTGAATTTCACCTGTGAGGAACATCTAGAAGAAACCAATTTGTTTCCTTTCCTGTTTTCAGGACTACAAAATCATCTATCAGGTTTGATACCAAATTTCTATCAAGTTTCACTTAGTTTTAAGTTGCTTAAGAGTTCCTGCAGGAAGTTTTAAGTTTTAGAGACTCCAGCCCATTTATACTGAGATTTTGGAAAACTTTTCCATTGCCCTGTGTTGGATATCTGGATCTGGCCCTGAGCATTCTAGGTCACACTGTGATACTAACAGATACACAGAGCTGTGGGAACTGGAATCACTGAGGTTTGGAGAACAAGGAATCTGCGTCGTGTGGTGATGGTTGGTGCTTTATGGATCTACACAATGATGGTACCTTTCCCTCTCCTCCCTCACTTTGTTTGGCTTTATTAAAAGACATGTCCTGGTGTTGCATTGTGTATTTTTGGAATCTGTTTCTTCACACAATGCTAAACGGTGTACACAGCTCACCCCATGGGTTCATTACACTCAGGTGGTTTTACAGAACTAGAGTTTAGATTCAGTTTGGGCTGTTTAAGGGAGAAAGAGTAAAGTGACATAAAAGTTATTTAGCCGTAAGTCATTTCTGAGGGGCCTTGAAGAAACTCTCATCTGCCGCTTCAGCACTACCCCAGCAAAAAAACCCAAAAATGTCAGAGTTGATACCAATACAAGGATTTTTCATACAAGTAAATTGGCATAGTTCTTAAATGCATTAAACCCTTTCCTTTTGATTTGTTATGACTCCTTCAGGAAGCACCTCAAGATGTACTCCATATCCATAGACCAGGTGAATCTATGTCCTGAATGTATATGTACAGTAGTTTCAATAATCCACTAATATTTAGACTTACAGCATGCTTATTTGTCTTAGCTTTACAGAAATACTTCTTTCCTGTTACATATAAGCTTTTTACTCAGTTGTTCTAAACTTACTAAGAATTCTCTGCTCTAACTATAGTAAACTGTCTGTATGTCACTGGTTCTGTTAATTCTAATGATTGGTCCTAGGCTGTTCCTCCCCTTCCTTTAGGAATGGTACCTTCCAGTCTCTCCATGTGCATGAAAAGTGACAAGCATGGGTCCCCATATTTCTACTTATTGGGCCACCCTAAAGACACGGTTTGTAAACTCTGCATGTATATTATCTTTCTAATACATTTTGTTTCTTGCAGCTGTTAATAGAGTAGTTTCCAACTTTTTCTTACATGCTAGCTCAATAGTTTCTACAGTATTCAACTTTTCTTTCATAACTGATTATCTAAGACATCAAAGCAGCTATGCATTCTACAAATGTCTTTTAATATCCTAAATAATGAGTTTTGCATGTTACACTGCTGCTAGTTCATAGGTCTGCTGTATATCCACTTTTTCTCATGACAAAAATTTATCTTCTGAATATGACTTTTCAGATAGAAAATCTTAAACTTTTGAGTTTAAGCCATAATTTTCCTCTTCTTTATGGCACTTGGCTTGCAAAAATATTAGCAATATGAAGGTGGAAATTAGGTGCTGATCTCAAACAATATTTATGTGCAGCCTCTTGAAGGAATAACAAATGTAAAATTGAACACATTTTGAAATGGGCTGTAAGGCAATACTCATTTATCAAACCCTGTGGTTATGCTGAATTTACGCAAAGCACTTTGCTCTTGATTTCAAGCTATTTTCTTCAGAGAATCAGATCCAACTGCACAGGTTGTTCAGATACATCTAATTTGTAATACAGAGTCAGGACCCAGATATGATACCTGGAAAGCAAAGGAAAAGAAACACTTTTTTTTCTATTTTCATATTGATTGATGTCATCACAGAAAACACAGCAGTGTCAAGATGCATTCAGCTCTGTCTGCAGCTAACTTTGCACACTGTAGTACATTTGCTGCAATTATAAGGACAGTCTCACACTTTGAAGTAGACAGATTAGAAATAGAAAGGGAGTTATATCCAGAGATGTTTTTCCAGCCTTTGCGCTTTAAGCAGCTCCTCCAGTGTGATGCTCACAGAATTCCTGCCCCCCGGCACCCAGGCACTAAACTTGGTTTAAGCTATCGGTCTTGTGCATGCAAATCCAGGTAATCTAACCAATATGTTTCCAGTTAGAGCTTATTTCAGATCTGTGTCTATAAATAAGATTTTTTTGAACACAGACACATCAATATATTTTGCTGCTGCAAAGCTGGACACATCTAGAGGCTATTTGGAATTATTTCTATGTAGTTCAAGTGTGTATGTCACCATCAGAGACCTCCCAGCCACAAAGTTCCTGCATCATATAGAAATGTTAATTCCACCATTCCTTGTGTCCTCCCCTTACCTCTGTTTTGTTCTTCACTAAACATAGCTCAGAGAGGTTAAAATCCAGGCTGGAATTAGGGCCATTTTACAAGTCCTAGTTGTCAGCTCCACGAACTGCAGTTCCAACAGAAGTTCTGTGTATTTATAACCATGACTTTCTGGGCATCATCTTTATTTTTCCTCCTCTAGAAAAACATACACAGGAAATAAGTCTTTTTCCTGAAATAAGTAGAAATGTAAATACTCTATAAATATAGCCAAAGTTAGTTTTGCAGAGTCACCCAGCTGTGAATGGTTCTCATTTATTTGGCAGGAAGTGTTGCAAAAGAATTTTTTTCTCAGTATAATGTATCCAGAAAATCAAAAGCACTTTAGTTCTGGTCAACACCAAAACTGAAATACTTGCTTGATAAAAAACCAATGTCATTTCAAATGTTTCCATTTCAGGTGTTTTTAATGAAAGAGTTTGGAGGGGATTTTCCTAAAGAGCCCATTTTGATAGGGCTTATCCCAACTAAAAATGTGGCTGTGCTACCATTTATTAGAGCACTGAGCAAGGAGTCAAATTTCCTGATGCAGAACAGATAAACTGACCATTCTAGTATGCCTTAGGAGAGGCCCTACCATAACATCATAGTGCAGTCTGTTATAAGACCACATTTCACCCAAAGGAATTGTTCCATTTTGTATAAGTAATCACTTCTGGTAGATGATCAGCAGGTTTATTTGAACTTGGATATAGCACAAGAGAGAGGCAGGTAGTTTGGAAGGTATATCCAGATCAAGTGATGCATGCCTATGCTTCCTTGCACCATGGGTTTGGTAGCCCTTACTAGTGACCGCTGCATTTGTATTTGCAAAAATAGATTAAAAATTAGGAGCTGATACTGTGGGTTTATTGTTTGAATATAGTTATATCCTTCAGAAATCTCCAGTTTGCAGTCTGCTACAAACTGATTTTTCTTGTTCTATTAGAATGTCTGAAGCTTTTGCATTTGTCTAATAAATGGCTAAGCATCTTGGCGTATACTTTGAAGACAGATACTCCTATCTGTTCAGAGTACTGATCAGATAATCCAGTTCATCCTATTTTTAATGCTCATTTTATAAATCTCCAGAGCTGAGGTCGGGTGTTATTTGAAACTTGAACTACCCTATATATCATTCATCTGATGTGAGTGCAAAAATCAATAGTCATTTTGGAAAAGTGCCCTTTCTGCCTGTGACCACCTTGGTGGAACTGCAAACATTCATTCATATTCCTGCTGCATTTCCAATACCACCTTCTTATTTCTAGCAATACCAATTTAATTTCAGGAACCTGTGGTGTGTAAAAAGAAAAAAAAATACTAACTAAATGAACCAATATACTGGTTAATAAAATTGGTCTAAAACCATCAGGCAATTTGAATATGGGCTCCCAAAGGTTCTAGAATGTTTTATTGCTATGGGTAAAAACTATTCAAGGGCAAAATTGAATATTAAAATCTGCTTTACAAACATGTCTTTAGTATTTAATAAATATGTAGCAGCTGGCAGAAAAGTAGAACATCCTTCTTTTAAATAACAGTGGGTGTGTATGTATATGTGGGTGCATATAGTTATTTCTGTCTTATAGCAAATTTCTATTTTAAAAGATATGTAGACCTTTTATCCCTTGATATAGAAATAGAAAAAACGGTCTTGAAAGAAAGAGGGACACATGGGATGACACTTTCAGTTTTTTGGCAGTGACTTTGAGCTTCCAGGAAGGAAATACCTTTTCCTCACTTTTTAAATGCAAAAATACTGAGTCTTAAACATTGCTTTGGCAATTACACTCCCAGTGGCTTTGGCCAGTCTGCCTGAATAGCCTAACCCAGGCTTCCCCCATCTGTATAACGGGGATAGTAATATTTACTTACCTATCTCATGGGAGTGTTATGGGGATTAATTATTTAATGCTTGAGAAGCACTTAAAAGATTAAAATTCCTAGTTGACTACTCAGTATTATTACTAAAGCAAAACCTTGCTAATCCACATCAAAATTGGCAGTGTCCCCCCACATCTGAGCAAAGATTTATTAATAAAGTTGTTGAGCAAGTTCTCTTATTATTGAAGCTTAATTATTCTAATATGATATTCTGGTAATATGGTGTAAAGTGTAGATAATTACAGCTAAACGACAATGAATGAAACAGATGAACAAACATTATCCCTGGTTTGGTTTACATAAACTGTCAAGCAGACTTCCCAAGGAAGGGTAAAGTCCCACTCATAAATCTTTTTCTAACACTTATTTTCATGGCTTCCTGTATTTCCATCCAGTTGACAATACTAGAAGGTAAGCACCTGAAATACAGGACCTGAAAGAATGCAGCCACCCTTCTGTCTCCACAACATCAGTTTTTCCTTTCTTAGTCTAATCCAGATAAATAGGTAAAATAGGAATTCAGTAACACTTACTGGGTCTTTGCAGTTTGCCATAGGACCAAGTCCAGTCTTCTGGACAGCATAATATCCCAGAAAATTGCAGCATAATATCCTAGAAAATACCTCTACTGATGCTCATCTCACAGTCCCTCTCATTTGCCACAGGTCCCCAGTTAATAGCAGGACTGCATCACTGCAACTTGTTCTTACTCAGAGTTAGCTTCCCCACATATCTGTGATGGTATCCTTGCCTCAGGGAGCTATGTACCAAAGGGAACAGTGTGAAGGCACATGGGAATATTCCTGTATCACCCAATCTCTGTGTCAAAGAGCCTTGCCAGTGGCCTGACTCTGTGATGCCCAAGACTAAATTAAACTAACAAGGCTTCTCATAATCTCTCCTCACTGACACTGGAAATATGATGAGTCTAAATGATCACACAGAGAGTGACACAAAAAACTGTTGTTCCAACCATTAGGGAGGCAAAGGCAAGCTCTGTCCATAAAGGGACTTGCAGTTGGTCCTGCCTCTGTCCTCACTCTACCATCCCATGGTGCAACTCCTGGCTCATGCTTTGTGGCCCTACCACAGGGAAAGGTTAGCAGAGGCCATGGCTTCTGTCAGATTTCTTAGAGCTTGTTATTCCTAGCTTGGGAAAAAAAGAAAAGAAAAAAAAAACAGAAAATGAAATGTGGGGTTTTTTACTTATACAATATGAGGTAACTGTGACTCTCCAACCGATGCTTAACAAACATGACCATAAAGAATGTTGAATTTTGTTGAGCAACCCGGAATTTTGAACATCTGGGTTTTCTAACAACATGTAGTTTGTGTTTACTTATTAGGAGCTGAATATTACAGTGTAAAATTCATTTATTCATGCACTTCAATCTCATTATAGAGTTTTCAGAGAAATTCATCTCAGCATTCCAAAGATATCAGATACTACAACAGCAGGTGTGGTCCCAGAGTCAGCTCTGCACTTTCATTGCCTAAAGGCCCCCAGTCTGAAAAGAGTTTGCTGAAGAGACACTAAACTGCTTCTGCAGCTTCTACCCTAGGCAGAACAGGACTATTTATTCATGAGCTTTGTGACTAGGAACGAGTTCAAACCAAGTTATGTGTTTTGCTTAAGATCCTGCTCTCACTCATAAAGTGAGAACCTCAGTGCCTAGCAGAAACAACTTTCTAGGGGCATTTCATACACCGTCAAAATACTCTGAATTCATCCCATATTAAGTGAATTTTATTTATTATCTACATGCTTTTAATAATGACAGCTATTTATTTACCTGACAGAATGTGATGCCTACTGTTAACGCCCATTTTAGCTGTGATAATTAATAATTTTAATATTTAACTTTAATTAAGTAATATCCAACTCCTAAATTATTCAGTCTCTGCAGAATGTTTTTCATTAATACCACACATTTTATTAACATATTTATGAACACCTTTTATGATTTAATGTGGCTTAATTCTATTAATAAAAACTAATTTGAAAGTCATTATCTTTTTTAATTATACAGTAACTTCCAATGTAGTTTTTCCAGCTCCAGCATGGCTCTGGAAGAGAACTGCTGAGATTTCTCCAGTTCTACTCTGCTGCCTGACCACACAGGAAAAAATAAAACCTTCTTTATTGACAGGATGAGTATTGCCTAAGTAGCTCTGATCTGATAAATATGTCAGATGCTCAGCACTTCAAAAAGGGCACCAAACCACCTGAAGGACCAAGTGAATGATAATGTGTGGTTAGAGCAGCATCACTCGAGACTGGTACTTAAGCTGTCCACAGACTTAACTTTGACATAGCAGTGAGGAGCTTCCTGTGGAAGATAAAAGCCCCATGCAGGCTGCAACTCTTCACTTCGGCTCTTTCAATATCAGTAATCCTGCAACAATTATGCAGATGGATTAAACTGATTCAAGGAAAAATCTAATTTACCAAGTGTTACAACCTGTCCCTGAAGGCAAGGGTAACTGCAGTTCTTGTTAACAGATCCCTTGGGGGGGATTAGAGTGAAGCAACGCTGAATGATTGATGTTTATAAATATATATATAGGGTTTCTTTTAGAACAATTTGGTTGAAATGGAAAGCAGGTATGTAGCCATTTTGGTTATTAGTACCTATAGTAATATAACAACATAAAAGCATAAAAATATCACTTAAGAAAATATATAAGAGGAAGGCAGAAANCAATGACACCTTCTAAGACATGACAGCTGCCTCTCACATCATTGTAGTTGAGCCGGTTATGCCCCATCAGAAGGGATGAATAACATGAATGTCCTGATACCTTTCCCAGAGGGGTTTTCCAGCTGAGCCAGTTGTGTAAGGAAGGACATTGGCAGGATAAAAAGTATTATCCCACCTCACAGGATCTGCTTCTTATCAGCCTCTTCTCTTATCTGGCTCAAAACCCAGCTTGTCCTTAAACAAAGGTTCATGCACACCTGCTCTGCTCCTGGGCTGTGATCTTGCACATCCTCAGCAAAGCACCTGCTGCTTTTGCAAATGGACAATTGTTTGAGTCATTAACCATTAACATTTCAGTTTCTCACACCAAGTTCACTCAGATTAGTGATCACAATGATTTCAATATTTAGTTGATAGGACTGTTTACTACAGTGACATCTATGGAATAAACTAAACTGGGTCTTGGAATGAGAGGTAAACTGTGTACTCATAATCATCCGGCCTTAAGATTCACAGCCAGAAGACTATTACAGTAAATTATTAAACTGATTTACTAAATTAATTTACCTATTTCTGAAATAAAAGCTGCTTATAGGTGTGGCTCCTTATTTTTTCCCCTCTCCCATCCTGTGCTTTGGATAGCTTTTTTTCTGCGTAGAAAAATTACCCTTTTTTGTTCTTGCTATTGTAAGGACAGTGTTAAAGTCTCAATCCTGTTTTAAGGTGTGACAAATACTGGAGAGAGCCAAATGATGCAGATCTTAGGCACTATTACAAAATCCCAGTGAATTGTTTATGGATGTGATTTATATTTAAGGGGTGAACAATGGCAGAGTAACCAGGACAGGGCTAAAGCAGCACCCCAAGATTATCCAAGACAAACCAGTCCACCTGCTCTCCATGGCAGGAAGACTTGAGTGCTTCTGAATTCATTAGTTATCTCCTGTGTCAGCCTGAAAGGTCTCAGGCCACTTACTTGCAGTGGCCTGTGTCTTCTAAAAAGGACCTGATGTGGGGTGTTGGGTGTAGATCTCCATGTTCATCCACTCAGCTTTGATCCACAGCCTCCAAAAGGTTTCCCATAAGGAACTCCCCAACTCTGGTTGTATACATGTTCAACAGAAGAGCAGACATCTATTTCCAGAGGTCTTTTGAGACACCTCTCTCTCTGACTCTGTGAGGCAATTAAATTATTATCTCAAGTGGTAAGGACAGTAAAATACTGGTGAAGCAGTGCCATAATTAAAGAACTAGCTCAGGGAAAGAGATTTACTGATGATGCCCTGCGTATAATAATGTAGGATCAAAACCAGTGCAGAATAATAATAGAAACCCTCCAAGTCAGATCAGTTGCTTCCCATGGTTCTTTGTTAACCATATTTAAAGACTACATTACATAAAAAATTGAAAAGTGCTTTCATCCATAGTGCTTGCTACAGATTAAAGCAAACACAAATCAATGTGTGTGGCTTTCTTGTTTCAAGAAAACATACAGCATTTTTCTAAAGGATTTTTAAACTTTTTTCCTTGCAATATACAGTTTTGCCCTCTCTGCCCCAAGTTTAAATTTTCCCTTTCTCTCTGTTCTCTTAGCTCCAAAACCAAGTAATATCATCTCCTGAGCTTCTGTAGATTTGGTCTTCCAAGCATAACTAACAATCTGCTCTTTCTGAAGTGTTGCAATAATTCTAAAATTAGATCTCTGAACATGAAAGCACTTCTCTAAGAAACCTCTAAGCAGAGTACAGAAAAGGTGATGAAAGTGAATTTTACCTGAGATAAGATCATTCAAAGTCTCATTAGATGGCCCTTGCAAGAACCTTATGAACACTGTATTTGCTGCAAAAATACTTAGGGCATCTTCCATTTAACATCTAGGTAAAGTATACAATGGATGATGGATATAATGAACCCAAAGGAACTAAATTGTTGCTCTTCAGTAATGACCAGGAACATGAAAGAAGTAGGGCATCTGAGTATCAATGGCACTAGGAACTGAGCCAAGCAGTATGTATAGCTGTGGTTTCCAGAGCTGGAATAGGTCAGTGGCTGAATTTTCTGGATGCAAAATTAAACATTTCAAGTTTACAGAGGAGATAGAAGTATTCATCACTTACGCTACACTTACTTTCATATCTTTTCAGTTCTTGTGAACATCTGCAAAAGCCGTGCCACCAATAGCTCCATGTGATAGTAATGGTGGCCACCTTTTTCAGTATTAGACCAGTGACAAAAACAAAAATGCACAATGACTTTGGGGACAGAAAGCCTAGGTCTGGCATTGTTTCAAACCCCGAACAGCAGTCTTTCTTAGTGAATCGTTATGCTCTTTTGAAAATGCTGAGCACAAAATTTAGAAATGAAAGATGTCAGGACTCATATGCATATTTCTTTTCCTGTAATCTTTCATGACTTGTAAACTAACTCTGATTACCCTGAGCAACCGTCCTCAAACTTTGGAAAAACAAATGCATGAAGCCAAAAAACCAAATTACTAAAAAGTAGAAGGATTCCACTCTTGAGCAAAGCTACATTAAAAGTTATATTTATAAGGTACTCTAAATATTCAGTCACCATGACATTGTTGAGTACAAACAGACAAGTGGTATAACAAATGTGACTACACTAAGATAGCAAATTAGATTGGGTTTTCATTACATCAGAAACAAGACTTCAGAATACTAAGCTGATCACTCAACTGCATGTGTGAGAAAGGAGAAGTAGTTAATGTACTGAAATAACAGAGTATAACCTGGATTTATTTTTATAAATGTATATGGCATGTATGTAATTTCTATACATAGAATAAAATTTTGCACCCATAGCACACTGCCATCATACCTTTGTAAAGCATAAGAGCAGTACTAGTGATGGAAAGGCTATCCCACCTGGATGTGCCCACAGTGACTGACCAAAGAAAGTACCATATCACAGCAGAAGACACCTAAACCCGTTAGTGTTTGTTTCCAGGGCTACTGGTGTTCAGGGATCTGAATGTGGATAAGTTCAGTGGAAGGGGAGACAAGCAATGTGTAATTTTAAGCTAAGAAAAGTGTAATTTGCGAGAAAACATTTGCATAGCATATTGAATAATTAACAAGAATTACAGTTTATAGCTAGAAGTATAGGCAGGCTGTAAGCTGGGGGCAGAGCCCATTGCCACTCACTTTCTGGGAGAGGCTGGGGGAAAGGGTGGCATATCGTGTCACATTTCCATAAGGCTGAAAGCTGAACAGAAAGGACCAAGAGCTTTTCTAAACGTGAAATCTTCAGAGAGTCATTTATTTCAGGAGACAAAGGGTGCTGTATGTTTGGGTTGTGGAAGTTTCAGGATAAAAGATTAAAGATTCTTTCTATATTCTGTAATATCCCTCCTTAGAGAGCGTTAAAGAAAAGCTGCAGGAGACCAATGCAATCAGGAACATCAAAGACATGTCAAGCTATAATGAGAAAGACCCAAATGCATTCCTGGTGTAGCACTGCCAACATTAGTGGATACTCACCAGGGGACAATTTGTCCCATTTTTGTTATTAGCAGCATCTGTAAGAACTGCTTGCCACCTCCTGGCAATACATAATTTCAGACAAAAAATGTGGGGGAAAAGTAAAGCACCATATTTTTTATTCAGTAAAACTCTCTTTGATTCCCTAGGAAAATAATTCTGGGAAGATAGGAGAACAGCTGCTTAGACATTTCAGAAAACACTTCATTCAGACTAATGAAAGTGTTCAAACTTTTAATATATTGTACATGATTCATATAATTTGAAAATTAAAAAGGCTTTGAGATTTTATAGTACTTAAGTAATAAAATGTGATGTAACTTCTACTCTTACTACTAAATATTCAATAAATTAATATTAGTACTTTATGGATAATTATATCTGATGAAAAATCACATGTCCTTGATAAATTACTAAACAATTATCTAAAATATTTTGATGCTAAGGGAGAACCTAGCCACAAATCAGAGGTCCATGGACAGAGCTCTCCTCACTATTAGGAGTAAAGCCAGGGTTCTTCTTCTCGTGGTTCAGCCATCAGCAAGCAGTGGATCCAGGTAGAACAGTTAAGACAGTAGCAAATAGACACATGAGAGTAGTACCCTCATTTCCACTCCATTGAATGTGTGAGAGCTGACAGAGCAAAACAAAGAATTCATGTATGTGGCAGCTCTACCTCAAACAAAAAAACCTTTAGACAGAAAACTTCTGTTCCTGGTGTTTTCCCCACGTCACTCTTCCCCCAAAATGGCTGTGTTCATCTCCTACTTGTCCTCCCACACACTCAAGATCTTGTGTCTGTGGTGGCTCTTAGTTAGCAATTTACTCCTTTGCCTGGGAGTTATGCGAAGCGGGTCGTAGGTGAGTCATTCTTACACATCCAATGGAGAAGTGCCACCAACTTGTGTTACAGTAGCTCGTGGAAACTAAAAGCCACCCAGTAAACACCTACTAAATTACACCAAATGAAATGCCATCACAGTGACAGATTATAGTCCTGCTCCCAGCTCATTTATCTTGTCTAAATTAGTAGGTCAAGGGCGACTTTCTCCCTTCAAAGAAGGAAGGAAGACATCTATTAGCCCTCAGTGAGAGGTATACCTTTGAAAAACAATTTCTCTCACAGTAAGGATGTGGTGTCACGATGGTGACAAAGTCAGAAACAAATTTAAAACTATGTTGTCCCTAAATCTCTCCAGCAGTTGCAAGTGAATGCAGTATCGTTTTTATCTGCTTGCAAGTTGTTTGGGCATTAGTAGTTCATGCTCTATTAAACAGATACTGTTTTCAGTTCCTCCCAGAGGTGAAGGAAGAAAAAAGTAAAATCAGTGCTCTGTCTCTAATTTCTTTACAAAATGCTTTGAGGTACGTTGGAATAACAGACAGTAAAGGTAGATTATGTTCCCAATGAACACAAAGGTTTTATAAAAAGCCTTAGACCAACAGAATAAAAAATATTCAGAAATATTAATAACTTTCTCCAAAATGCAGCTCCAGAAACTGAGTATAAGGATGAAAATAAATTACTAGTTTAACTGCTCTGCAGGATAAAATTTTACATTTTTCTTCTGTTTATATTTGTTATGGAGAAGCAATCATTTTAGTGCTGGTTGAACGAGTCCAAATGAACCCTTATGGTTTGAACACAGCTCTTTAAAAGGTTTTTCTTTTGAGCAACAAATTACTTACATTCCTGCACTTTGCTCTACTCTAGTAATTTTTATATTTTTCTGTAATGTTCAAACATTAGAGGGAATTTGGCTATAATACCCTCACATGAGTATTCTCCTCACTAGCCAGTGAAATACTGCAACAATGGCTTGTTGACATTAACATCTACCAAGGCTGAGGCTGACTTTCTATATGTCATTTCATTTGAAAGAAAAGCAGGTTAGGCTGGGTTTGGCTGTCTCTGATTGATGGTACTTAAACCTTAAAGGAAGTCATTTTGTTCTTACTTGCAAGTGCCACATTGCCACAGAATATAAATGATAGTTTTATTCCATGGCAACATTGTTCCACAACCACTGGAAACACAACCTATATATAGGTGTCTTCCCAGCAAGTATTTTAAACATAGTACAGCCAGTGACCCACCTGGGGTTGTCCCGCAGCCAAACTTCCTTTTAGATGTGGATACAAGTTTTGGCCATGTTGTCTTTTACTTAGGGTTTTCTGGGGGAGAGATAAAATCCATATGCATATAATACAGCATGTCCCAGTTTATAGATACTATACTTACATATCACTATATGTAACAGATATGCTGATTCACTTTTGTTGAAGTACGTTCTAACCCACTATGATTTCTCACTACAACATTTGGTTGTTTGTTCATCCCCTCTAAAAAAGAACATAGAAGAAATTCTGTCATCTCCAGGGAATAAAGCAGCAGGCCACTAACCCCCAGGTCTCCTCTCCTGAGCATCCCACAAATAACTGGGATTATTACCATATTATTCTTCATGCTTCAGAGGAGCCGTAAGAGGTGTTTGCCACCCTGGCCTTGAATGGTGGCCCCCTTGTTTGTCCTCCTGGAGGAGAAACAGCTGATTTGAGCAGAGTGGTACATTTTCCATAGAGGCAGTCTTGTTACCCGAAAGCGTCTTGCTGCTCCAGGCCATTTGGTGTTTTTACTGGTGCAGCTGATGCTACCCAAAGTAACAGTCTGTTTCTGTAATCAGAAGCTCTCAGAGCCTAACACGAGATCAGAGAACGGCCCACTGCTCTTCACTGATGCTCAGTGAAAAACAACATCTCATGGACAACTAGGACAGAAGACTCTAGTTCAGACAAAGATGTTGGTCCAGCCCTTGGCACCACCTCTACCCTGGGGAGGAGTGACAATGCCATGAAAAGTATAAATTTAATTTTCCAAGGCTCAAGGTGATTTCTTCAGAGTTGGCTCAGGTACCTCGCTGCACATAGGCAGCTTTATGCCGAGTCCCAGGATAGTTTTAGTGATTTGGACCCCATGCATGGTCCCTGGCTCAAGTGTTACATAAAATGAGATACCCTGGATTTCAGATTGAAGAAGAACCAGTGTGGGGTCTGTGCTTCCCCATCAGGCACCAGCTGTGGTCCTGTACCAGACTGGTGGTGCAGAAGAACAGAAGTAAAGAACAAGCCCATCAAAGTCAATGCTTTTTGTAGGCAAACTCCTAGGAGCTGATCAGTCTACATGCATGAGTCTTCCTCTTATTTTTTCTTGCTTGAGTGCCAAGCTGGGAGCAGATGGTACGTTACTCACCCCTAACTGGAGGGTAAGAAAGTGTGATTTCTTTTTTTTTAAATTCAGTTGAGACCCTCAGCCCATTTAGATTCCCAGCTCAATGTTTATTTGTCTTACACAGAACTTGTACTTTCTACCCCTCTCAAATGCTAATCCTCTCCACACATATGCTCATTATGCAAAAGCATATGACAAACACCATCTGGGAAAATAAATAGCTCCTCAGCTAACTGTGCTGCTCCCTCCCTTTATGTCACCCACCTCACTATTGTCTCTCCTATTTTTATCTGCAAGACAGCAATCCCTCAATCCAGCTATTAACTTAAAAGTGCTTGTTTTAGTCAAGCAAGCTGCAGATCCCAGACTGGGCAGTAGAATCTATTCCATTAAGAGGATGTGCATCTCCATGATAATTTGAAAGCAGCCATAGCACTGAGAAAAATGCATGTTACTTTTTTAAAGGGCAGTTGATACCACTGAGAGATGCTAGTCCTGACCTGAAGAACTCCATGCTTGTATTTTAGCTAGAAGGTTACATTTTCTCCCCCCTAAAATATGCAGCTCTTGCCACAAGTTCTACCTCGTTTCCATGGATTCCTGAGATAGTCCTTCATCTCTGACAGATTATTTCTCATACCATTCAAAGCCAGGCAATGGTGCTAAATCGGGAATGACATTAGCCAAGTTCAGTGATTTCTCTAACCTCTAAGTAGACGGGCAAGAATAGGAGCCATGCTGTCATTAATCATGATGGATCTGTTGTCTGCCAGAAGGTTAAGCAAAAGGAATGAGGATTTATATGCAAAAGAAAGGTTTCTCAGAATATTCTGGTTTGGATTAGGAAAATCATCGTGATTCAGCAAAGAAGATGCCTATTTAGCTAAATTAAACAGGATCTGCACAGTCCAACCATATTGTGTTGAGGCTAAATAACCAGGAAAAATTCAAAATGCACAACCAGGAGACTCAGCAGCTGATGCTGTTATATAAAGGCAGAGCTTTGTAAGTACCCTGTAAGAATTGCAGGGCCATAAACACTGCAATACAATATCTGTTTAGAAAAAATATGAGACAGAATTCAATGATGACCTTATCTGAGCTACAAATTCTTGTCAATTATTATATGCTTGTAGGGACATGTTTAACAGATGGCAGAAAGTCCTTCTCATTTGTCCTCAGAGACAGCACTCATATTGCCCAGCTACGAAATCCATTATACAGCTACAAAAGAGGCTATTTGATTTCATGAGAATGTGCCTTTATTATTTTAAGAATAATTTAACATAGGCAGAGGAAAGCAGAATCTGTATGAGAAAAAGACCAGTTTCCAGCATTTGCACGTACCAGCTTTGTGGTTCTTGCTTCTCCTGTAGGTTGGCTTTTTGTTTGTTTTTGGGTTTTTTTGGGGGGTTTTTTTGTGGAGAAATTATTTTGGGTTTTCTCTCTGTTGGCTCCACAGTTGAGGGAGTTTCACCTCACCTGAAAGGGAGGATTTTAAGGCTGGTACATGGTTTGGGTGTCAGTGTTGCTCAGAATACACGTGCCTATGCAATACACACCTGTGCTGCTGAATACTCCCTTAACTGTCTTCTCTTTGTTGTTACAACAGACGAACCAAACTCCTGGAGTGCTCCCTCTGCCACCTCCCCAGGTCTGCCGGAAGTAGCTCTTTCCCTCGACGACATAATCTCACCATTATCTTCATCACACATAGCCCCACTCTCTGACCCTTCTCACCAGATAAGCCCAGAGCCAACATGGGATATCAAGAGGGAACACGATGTAAGGAAACCAAAGGAGCTTTCGGTGAACGGTCACAAAAAGAAAAGGTTAGGAGAACAAAGAGAAAGGTCAGCAAGTCCTAAAAAGGTAGACAGGTCAAAGCACGAAGAGGCTTCTTGGAAAGCATATTCAGAAGGCAAAAATAAGACCACTGATGGTGGCAGGCCCACCTCAGAAAGCAAAGTGGTGGGACACAGCATTATGATCGAGGCTGGCGCAAGAGAGCACGTGTGTGCTGGAACCAGTGATGAACAGTTTGGGAGGCTGAGGAAGCCGGAAAGCAGGAGAGGAGGATCTCTTAGCAAAAAAGAAGATCACAGATCCACAAACACCAGTGAGAAGAAGTCAGCTGCAGCACCCGACCATGTCAAGATCGATACAGGAGCTACCAAGACATACAGTAGCAACTGCTGCAGCTCACCTGGAAGTGATATGGACCACAGCCAGAGGGACCCTGATGGGAAACCCAGCGAGTTCCTCAGGAAGGGACATCTCCACTCCATTAGCACTCGCAGCACCAATACCACAGTTCGAAAGGCAACGGTCTCTCCAGGGCCTTGGAAAATCCCTGGCTCAGATAAGCTACCTAGCGTCCTGAAGTCTGGTACTTCTGCCATGAGCAGATAAGCAAGGGACTGTTGCCCTCTAACTGTCTCAAACTGACGCAGAACATTCTTCTTAGTTTTTGTCTCACATTGGTTTGTTTTAATTTATTTTAACTATCACACATATACACAAAGCATTGAGGAATGAAAACATTAGTGTGTAATTCCATGACAATGTGCACAGTATCTAATAAGTTCAAAAGCATATAGTCAACACAGAGATTTAAAATCGACCCTAAAGTCCCAGTTCCATTTTAGGGACTTTGGCAGCTACGGAAGAAACCAAAACAATATGAAGGACAGTACATCAGAGAAGGATAGTGCAGTGTAGCTTTAGCATTTTTTTCCCACTGCATGAAGGACTTGGATTTCATTCAAACTTTATATCGAGAAACTGGAACAAGTTAGAGCAATCACAAACTGGAACATCGCCTTAAATAAAACTGCACGGAGCAAGCTGAAACCGAGAGAGGATCTTTTCATGGAGCTAAAATGTTGTAAATAAATTGTTCTCGACATATCTAGACAGGGGTTAAAGGGTTTCTTTAAAGCATCGTTCGGAACTGTACACCCATGACACGTCTCCACTGTTAACGCTTTGGGATAGTCCACATGGTACCCTGTAGCATAGTTCACTGGGCGCTACGGGAGGAGTGGGGAATCCAGTGGATTAGTTTCTGTGATGCCATTTCTACTGCCATTTTTGTGAACAAACCATGTTTCTGTACATTGGAAAGGAGTTAGGGTGGAGTTGTATTTGCAAATTATTCTCAAAAGCGATTTATTACAGGTTCCCCAAGTCCTGCGAGGTAGCACGCAAACCAATTGGTCAAACCCCAGACACTGCAAGGCCCTTGCAATGAAAGGAGGAGTGCTACAGAGAAAAAGCTGCAGTTTCCTTAGGGAAAGGCCTTTCCTTCCTGCAGAGGATGATAGCGTCATTTATCAACAGTGCTATGTTTCATACCCATCCACATTTACTTAGGACACTCTCACCTCTCGTCCCCTCAGTTTGGCAGAGCAGGTGCCTTTCAGGCACAAGTCAACAATAATTAGACTGGTTTCTGAAATACAGTTGTCGGTGTCCTCATTCAGTAAATTCAGTATTTTTCCATTTTTAAAATGGTTTCCATTTTACCATTTTTTCCCTATCTCCATTTTTTTTCCTTTTTGTTTTTATCTTTCTTGCTTGTCTGTTTTGAATTTCAAGCCTTAAGTGCCAGGTAAACATTCCAGTCTGCCTTCACAGGAAATAACTCCGAGTTCAGTCAATCAGTCATTATCTTGTTTCAAAAAGATGTGTGTGTGTCTGTGTAAGTGTGCATATGCTTATTTGTCTGTCAAAATTAAAACAAAATCCTGGGCAATAATACATTGGTAATTAAAAAAAAATCCATAAAGCTAAGTACTGTCAAAAATTCGTATTTAAAAATTATTGTTCACTAGCAATCTTAGTTCCTCATATGCTCTGCTGAAAAACTAGATTGAGATTGGCTTTGTTCCAAGAAATTAGCACATTAATGTATGTCTCAAACATTGCACTGGACTGCGAAATTTATAGACATGTTTCTTCCTGTCCAATTATTTGAAAAGCCTCAAGTCAAGGATTTTGCAGCTTAGAAACACTTTTTTTTTGGAAAGAAAAATCCATTTATAATTTCTAAAAAAGCACAAGTCCATGTAGCTGTTTATAAAACTCTTATTTAATGGAAAAAAAATCTTTATCCCCTGAACTAGAATCCAATATAATTTGCCATTAATTTATTGAATCTGATTTTGGACAATGCTTCTGTAGTGTAGATGCACGTCCCAGTATCTTATTTTTATGTATAAAGAAAGCAAACAATGAAATCTGAAAAACAGTTGAGATTATGCTTGCATAAACTCTAATTTGCACAGTTCACAGCTACTCCTTGTGCAGTAATTGCTTTATGCGGCTGTAATCGATAACCTGTGAAGACAGCACATCATCTAAACCCCATTCCAAATAATATTTCTGTGTAGTGTTAGCTGTGAATTTACCTTGTACAGCTCTATCTCTATAAATATAATTCCATGTATTAATAGTCACAGAAAGGCTGTAAGTGAGCAACTATTTTTATGAAACGCACCACTATGGATAAATTAACTTTTACAGAAATCTTGTTTACTGTATGATATTCTAAACCACTGTCAAATAAAATATATATCCAAAAATCTTTCATTTTTTCAGTTGTATATAGATGGTGTTAATTTTGAGTAACAGGCTTCAGGGTTACCCTGAGAAACAATCATTTTCTTGCAAATGAGTAGAGTTAATTACATACTGCCTTATAAAAAACTGAATAGACCATTTCAATTTCGTACTCCAATTTATGAATAAACATGTAGATGACCAGACAAATTCCATAATGGCAAGTTAAGGCTTATGAGGAAACACAGACATGGAAAAATCTCTTCCTTGGTGGAGAAGCCTCAACCCTTATTCTCCTTCCAGTCCCAGCAGACACAGGACCGGGATGGCCAGACTCCCAGCAGTGAGAAACAATTTCTGAGAGTACACCATATATACAGAATTAATCAGTATTAATAATTAAGCATAAACCATATTTACCCAGAAATCGGGCAGTTCTAACTAGCCCTGAAAAGGTTTTGTTGACAAGCTGCGTGAAGGGGGAATAATTGCATTTTCAATTTATTTTACAGAAATAATGTCTCAAAATCATCATAAGGGTGTAAAAATATTGGTAACCAGCCAGCCTCTTTTGGAACCAAATCCACCCCTTGTTAAATGCTTCTTACCTCCAATTAGGCAAAATAAATCATCAGTTTATAGACTGTAGACGCTGTAAGATGTCTGCCTGGAAAACTAGTAATATTTTTCACACAAATATGACATTTCTAAAAATAAGTATTTCCTGTTTCCTTAAAATACAATTTTCTTCAAAAAATAATAATTTGTCTTCATACAGCCTGAGTCAACTTCTGCAGAGCCTTGTTTTTCAGATTAATGTTCCACTTAGAAAATTACAACCAGCTGAACTAATAACATAATTTTGCATTACAATAAACATATAAAAATATGAAGCATCTTTAATACTCAAAAATAATTTGCTGCTGTTTAAATAGCCACTATTTTCATGGCTAGAAATCTGGGTGTGTGCCAGGTTCAAACCCAGAGGTATCACAGGGAAGTGTGCTAAAGCCATATAGCTTCATCCAGTCTTTTTCTGTTAATAACATGTCCTTTCTCTTTTAAACATAGTAGTACAGCATTTCCATTGCACTGCTGTTATTATGACACCTTTTAATACCTCTTTTTCATACCTATGAAACAATACAAGGAAATAGATGCCTTCTTTGGTGCAGATTCTGTGCTCCAAACTGCAGTGCAACAGTGTAAGCCTGCCAGCCTGTGATCACCAGTGCACATTTGGGCAGGAGTTTTGACAAAAACACTGTAGACAGCTGTCAGTGCAGCCCTTTTCCTAACCAGTGGCAAATGTGGGCTCTGGAGCTCGCTCCTTCTCCAGATACTTCGCTCCCTTAGGCCATTCACACAAACTGCAGAGACTGGAAGAGCAGACCTTCAAAGAAATTTCATTAAAAAGTCATTTAATAACTCCCACAAGATCTCACCAAAGATGTCATCTTTTCTTCCAGAAAGCTGCTGGACAGACAGCATTCTTCATTTAGTTACAACAGAGCATAGGTTGCACTGGTTTCACTACACTGTGCTCCCCTTAACAGGAGGGACATTTGTAGCCCATATATCCACCTATTTCACAGCCTCAGTGATTAGACTGCCAACAATTGAGCCCCAGCGTGGATAGCTGCCTGCTAGGAATTGATGCAGAAGTTCAAACATGGACCCATTTTTTCCCTGATACTTTTCATCTGAATGTGCAGCCAGCCACCATTGCCAAAAACTTCTCATCTCCATCAAAGATGAAAGTCTATCTGATTTGTGCCATCTCTGCTAAACACAAACATCTCATGCTTAGCCTTCTCTACATCCCATGTGCTCTCAGCACCACCAGATTTATTCTGAATCTCTTCTCTTCCTCCTCAGCTCCCCAATGCTCTTGTTCATAATTCTACCTCTGAGATAAGTGCTGCTGCCATTCAGTAAATCAAATCTTCCATTCTCCATTTTCTCCTTCTGTCCTTCAGAACTTTGTCTTCCTCTTTTTCCCTTGTTCTTTTGGCCCTCTGTCACTATCTGGCATCTCTCAACCTCTACCTGATGTGTATCAGCAGCTCAACGTGAGACACCTCTTCTAAGAGGTGTCATGACCAGTTACACACCAAGTCATTAATCCACTTCTGGGTGTCAGATAAACATAAAGACATACCCAGCACCTTGCACTGAAGCCCAAATCACCTCCCTTGTCCTCCAGAAACCACCAGAGGTTACTTATTAGACAAACTAACTCTACATGCAGCCAGTAACTACTTTTGCAAGTACAAATAATGCTTTATGTTCGTTGCCAAATGGCTGTACTGATAATGATTCAAGCATTCAGGCCAGGTGTTGTGGATGCAACATACCATGATCTCTACTGGAAGTCTCCAAGTTCATTTTACAAAGGCAAAGACAGGCAAAGCTGCAGACGCATTTCTGTCCTAGCCACTATGCTCTTTTTGTACATCACTGCTGCCACAGAAACCGTGGGGCCAGCACAGTGGAGGCAAAAGTGGAAGAGCACACCTCAGCAAATGAGGATGTCACCCTCCAGGTTTCTCCTTGGAAGGAAGCTTTGCTGTGAAGTGGAGAAGTTTTTTGGTACACTACCATGGAGCTCAAAGCTACAGAAGGCTTTGGACTTGCCCAGGGATGTCTGATCCCACTAGGGACTGACTTCACATAAGGCTCCAAAAGAGTCTTTTCCTTCTTTTGTCCCCTAGAAGCCTGGGATATTTTCTCTAATTGCTGCTAAAAAGGCCACACAAGCATGGCAGGCTGCCTATTCTCCTGACTGTAAGAGGCTGGGAGAGAATTGCCATGGCTCTGTCTCGCAGGGCTCCCACCCTCCACAGCTATCAGATTCCAGGACTCCCAAGGCTCTTTCACCATCTGTCAGTGGAGGGGCCCAGAGAAGTGGACACAGCACGAAACACCTCTACCTTCACAGCTGTCATCCAAACAGTGAGTGACTTTGATTGGCCATCACTCCCAAAGGGAAATCCAGTGCATTATCTGGACAGAAACAGCTGTGCTTTGGCCAGGACTCACACATCACCAGTGCCCCAAGCCCCTCAACTGTCCCCTGCTGAGCACCAGGACTGTCCTCTCCCTTGGAGTAACAGCCCCTCCTCACCACTCAAATAAATACCCGTAGGCTCTGAGTAACTACCACCCTCCTGGAGCCAGAGCACACATGCTCAGTCCAGCCTTGAGGATTCTGCAATATTTTTCTCAGTATTTCTAACAGCAATGACGTGATCACACATTTATCTCCATAGCTGGTACCTCAGCTTAAGGCAATTTTTTTTAAATACCTTGTCAAGACACAGTAACATAAGCAATATCTCTGAATTATAGCCAATCTAAAAATTATGTTCTGCCCTTCCTGTCTTTAGTGCCTCTATGGCAATAAGTCGCTCTGCCAGTTCAGTTAATCCATAAGGAGAGTTTTGATTACAAGGTACAAATAGACCTCTTTTAAACAGTTGGGGGAACACCAGTGCACAAAGACCCACTCCCCCTCATACACACAGGGGCCTGGAGCACCATCTTCCATTCCCACTCAGGAACCGCCCAAATACCCATGTCTGAGTTGGATGGCTGCCCCTCTCAGGAAAAAAAACAAAACGCATAGGAATGCAGACAAATCCAGAAAGCTATTGTTCATCCACAGATCAACTGCTGTAAGTGTAAAGACATTTAAACTGAAAAAAAATAATAAATAAGCAAGAAATTATGCAGGGAGAAAGAGGAGTGACGAGATTTTCTGTGATGTGGCCACCTGCTGACCTGCTCTATTTTCAACTTCTTCAAGCTTAAAAACTGAAAAAGATGACCTATCAAACATGACAAATGCTGCAACAAAGCACTGCAAGTCTTGGGGACAGCAAGAAAGAATATTTAGTGATTACACTTCTGAAAGAATTAATTTATTTAAGTAAAATTCCTGGGCTGGTGCTAAGGAGAGAAGAGCATACTATCCCCTGCCCTCCAGAGGCAACTCCAGGGTGCCGATGGGCTCCTCTGACACAGATCAATCTCCAGTTTCTTCAGAGGCTGCAGCCACACTGAGCAGCCTCAGGAATGGGCCGGCACTGCCACGGTGGGCTGGCAGCAGCAGTCACTTCACTGTGACATAAGAAGGTCGAGAATTCAGCCCCTGGGATACTTCCCTTTATCTCTGTGCCCCAGGAGTGCTGGATAGCACCAATGGACCTGTCGTCCACCCAAAGATGCTGTAGATGTGAAAGGAGTGGAAAGAGCAACTAAAATATGAAAGCCAAACCCAGACCTATGGTGAGAGGCCCAGTGCAGCTGTAAGCAGGAAGAAAGGTTCTGAGGAACCACAAATCCACAGCTACAGCAGGAGTGAGACCAGGTCACTGGCATCCTTCTATCCTTTCCCTCTCAGTAAATTGGTGCCATTGCTATCACTGAAGCCACCTGTATATTTACACTTCTTCACTAACACTCTAAAAAAAAATGTAGATTTTCTTCCTGGAATGCCCTTTGCTCAAAAGTAATGAACAACAACAGGCACCCCAACAGTCCAAAACTCTCCTGGCCACCACCAAGCAGCAGGGCTGCCCATGGCTCTGAAGTTTCTATTCATGCATATATACGGAATTAAAGAATTTTGGTGTTAGTACTTTCCCAAAGGGATTAAAAACTATGCCAAGAGCTTTAACTAAAGTACTTAAATAATTGCAGTCCATAAACCAGAACATTGTTCATTCTGTCTCTACACCAGCAAGTACAAAAAGCTATATTTAAGTGCCTATTTAATTCAGGATGAAAATCAGACCTTTCCCAGCATAGTCCAGAAAGCTCACCATGTGTGAAACACCTGTTCCAACTGGCACTTCATTCACTGTAGTGTTGTATTTTTCCCACTCCTGTGCTTACCACACTCCCTACCTCTCCACATGGCTTCCCCCTTCCCAGCCCTAACCACCTCAGGTTTCTCCCATGGGTTCTGTTACCCCAACTCCGCCCATGTACCGCCCCTGTCCCCTGTGACCATTGGTCCATGTGCTCTCTCCGCCCCCCTCACCCCCGGATAAATACTGCTGCATGCCATGTAGTTGTCAGTCTGTCTCTCTTTCGTGCTTATTGCGCCTGCTGTGGGGCACCAGCCTGTGCTTGGGGGAGCCGTGCCATGTGCTGGCTCTAGGGTTCTGGGAGCCACCGTGGAATAAAAAATCCTCTGCAGCCACCATGCGGAGAGCATTCTCGCCTCCTTTATCGTCACTGTGTTGCGGGGCCTACAGCCAGCCGGAGCAAGCGAGGGGCAGCCTGGACAGGCACGGGCAGCGGCACCGCCGATCTCCCCAAGCAAGCCTCGCTGCACTCTCCGAGAAGGCTGTGGCATGCCATACCACTGCCGGGAACCTACTCACTGCAATAAATCACTCCAGAAGTTTTTAAAAAATAAGCCCAGCAGGCAACATGGAGCACTGCAACGTGTTAGTACAGAATATTTCAGAGTACTTCTCAACCCTGGAACATCACAAACAATGCTAATTGATCACTCTTTTACATCACTCCAGGAAAGATGAATGCCATCATGTGCTTCCTCCTGAATGACTCCTGTCTCCTATATTCCTAGCACTGCCCAGCTTTTCAGGCTGGTTTCTGGCAGAAATGTGCCCCAGTGTCACCATGCCGCAGCAGCTGCAGGAGGTCACAAAGCCTTTTGGAGCCACCTTCCCATCGGACTTGCACACCAGCACCACAGCATCCCCCGTGCACCCAGGAGCACAGAGAACCATCCTGTGTGACATCCAGCTGAGAAGGGCTCACAGGTCTGGCTGTGGAGCTGCGCAAACAACTAACACTCCAAACTAGCCTCATGTCAAGAGCAAAAGCTCTTTCACTAACCATGACAGTTTATTCTGAGACTCTGTTTTGGGGTGTACAAGCTCCTTAACCTGGCTGCTTATTCCTTTGCCATAGTAATTTATAGTGAGGCACTCTTTCTGGATGAGAGCAGCTTCAGCAATGTTTCTGCCCTGGCTTCACATCCCAGTGCAAGATAAGCTTACGTCTGACAAAACTGAAAGATCACAGTCCCGGACTCTGGTCATGAAGCAGTTCTGGAGGATCAGCAACCTCACTCCCTGTGGAAACAGGCCTCAAGCAGCCTCTGCCCAATTCCCTGCTCACATTTGTCATCCTGCTCTCTTTATACTGAACATTTTTCATGCTGGCATACAAATTGCAAGTGCAGCCCAAATTGATCCCCTCCATACCTTCAGTCCCCTGAGGTTAACAAGTAGGTCTCTAACTCATAGTTTTATAGGTCCATTATGTTCTTTGATTAGGAGCTCTGTCCCAGATTCAATGGCTTTGGAATAAATTCAGAAGGTTTGATAGCTAGTGTTTTTAAAACTGATTGTTAAAGTGTTTTGCAAATTACATAGAAATTATTCATATTTCAGCCCCACTTATAAGCCCCAGCATCCCCAGGCTTCATTAGCTGCAGCGAGCACCCCAGCAATGGGAGTGGAGGTGACAAGGTGACTGGAGGTGATGCCACCAGAGCTCTCCACTTGTCAGACCTTCCCACTCAGGTATCCCTGCTCTGATGTGTGGGGCCTGGCAATCCCCATTGCATATGCAGCTGATGAAGTCCAAATGGAATAAATGATGGACCAACATAATGACAAATTCCCCCTAATTTCCCCATTCATTTCAGGCATTTCTCTCACAGGAGGAGGACACAGTAAACAATGTGCACAGCAGCTCTTCCACCGTCAGCCCAAGGCTGGCCTGGGGCAAACTGCCGTGCAGAACCAGATGCTGATTTTCCCCATCCTGATCCGGGTTGCCTCCTGGTGACCCAGCCATCACAGAAAAGTGATTGGGGACCACTGATCCAGGACTGGCCATGTAAACATTGCAGGCTCAGGTGGAACAAATGGGCCCCACGAGTCAAAGCGGAGTAGTATGAGCTGTTGCTATACAACAGCAACAATTACTCTCACATCAAGCTACCAAGCACAAGAAACCTCAGCCAGCATAGCCTGAGGGACAGTAAGGAACTATGACATGTTTCTTTATAAAAGGCTGTATTGAAGTAATAGATTAAAAAGCAAAAAGGCAGTTGCAGCATGTGAAATACAAAGTATGAACTGACGCATTCATTTAATAGCATCTCTTTCTCCTTTTTTTTGCCTTTGTATGTCAAAAAGCTGTCCACGGCTAGCTTTTATAGGATACAGGAGTGGTGGGAGCTGCCCTGGGGGGAAGGGGGATAAAGTTAGCCCAAGTGGGCTGCTGCTACCTTTGCTCAGTGCCCTGGAACACAGGGCATGCCCGCACAGACACGTGTCCAGAGCAGAGAGAATTGGGCAGCTCTGCTACTGGGCTGACTCTTCCTCACAGCCTCACTGCTGGGAAAAGGCAGCTTGGACCTGTGATCTTCATGGCCACTCCAGCCCACAGCAGGTTTGCTGCCCATGGGACCATGCCCCTTGGCATGCAGGGTATGCCAGCCACGCAGGCATGGCCCTGCTAAAGCTCTGCTGCTCTGTATACAGAGTTATTTATAGGCAAGAGAAAATAGACTCTGCAACCCAGTGCTGATCTTCTGAACTTTAGCAAAAAGCATTAGGAAAAAATGCAAGCAGCATATTTTTTACCAAGGTCTTTCAGTAGAAAGGTCATTCACCAGCATAATAAAAACCAAAATACTTCAAAAGAAAAAATTTTATCCTCTAAATCGTAAATAATATACATAGTCACAGAATTCTTACCATTGGCTAGTATTGCACCATTTAAAGAAATATTTCAAATTACCATGTACATGACCTTAGGGAACTACCAGATATTTTACGATGTCTAATGGAATCAGGGCATGAAAACACAGAACTAAATGGAGAAACTACCAAGTCATAAGAGCTCAAATCACAGCAACACAGTTACACAGACTGACCTACAGCTTAAGTAACACAATCAATATAATCCAAAAAAGAAAAGAAAACTAGAACTACATAAACTTATAAAAGTAGGATGAGAATATCAATTAATTAAAAAAACAGTCAAACTTTGAGTCTTTGGCAGAGAGGAAATAGCCTCCCCAGGCTGATTTCCGCAAGATGTGTGGTCAGCTTAACACCAGCTGGAGCCATCTTCTCAAGAATAAACCTTCTCTGTGAGTTCATTATGCAATGTCTTTTTAAATTAGTTTTCCCCTTTGAAACAAACTTTTTTGGGTTTTCCTATTACTTCTAGCATAACAAATGTGCAGTGTGTCGTTGTCAAAAACTCTAAGGACATGTAGCCTTGATCAATACTGGGAATTGGTAATCAATGGATAAGACTATATTGTATAGCAAGGAGCTCTGAAAGCACAAATATCCCAAATGATGTGTTAAGGAACAGGATGAAACCAGGATCCCAAGGTGACGAACACAAACACGAAGCACAAATTACCAATCAGTGGTCCCAAGAGCTGGGAAGAACCTGTTTTAAGGAACAGCTAAAAACATAACATGAATACCCTGCATAGGGTGATAGTGCAAAAAAAGGCAGCAAGGGGGTACAAAAGGCAGCTGTGAACTCTTTGAGGCCAGGATCAAGGCACAAAGAGAGAAAACAATTGCTCTGACACCGTCTTCCTTGCTGCTCTTAACATGAGCAGCATTGCTGCACATCTGCAGCAGTTCCTCCGTCGCCTCTGGCAGAGAACAAACTCTGCCCTTGGGTTTTCCATTGTCACATTCTGCCACTGCAGCTCAAGCAGCCACCTCTGGGAGGTTACCTTTTACTGTGTCACTGGGTTGACAAAATCAGTATTTTAGGAGCAATGTGTGTGTGTGCACACGTGCTCTCTGCTCCAGCTTTCCTCCTCCATGACTCGAAGCTGCTGCAGTGCTCAGAGGCGCAACTGGTCATTACGGATTAAAGGCAAGTCATCAGTGTCTGTAAACATTTATACAATATAGAGCAAATGAGACAGAGAGTACCCAGTAGCCCAATGGTTAGAAAGATGAATTTTAGTGTCCCAAGTTCAGTTCCTTTTCTCTAGACTGATGGGATACAGACAAGGATGCATCTAATCCAAGTTTAGATATCTACATTACTGTTCCTCATTCCAGGCTTTTTGCAAAGGACACCAATGGGCACTTTTAGAAAAATATTTGTCTGACAACTTTAGGAATTAATTAATTATTCTGCAGAAGCATCGAAATATTTCCACTGACTGGAAAAAGTGTGCAGGGTCACTACCTCCAAGTCATGTCCTGCATCTCCATTTCTGAAGTCAGGATAGTTAAATTCCTACTAAAATATTCCCAGATACCTCTAATTTGAGACATGTCCAGAGCATATCTATAGGATCAGTCTGCATGAAGGAGTTAAGCAGGTAAACCCTGAGGGTTCAGCCAGAGTTATTTGTTGTATTATCTGTGTGCGACATCTCCACTCAAGCACCCACAGCTGGGGCAGAGGCTCAGCCCCACAAGCAGTGAGGAGAAAGCTGAGCTGCAGCTCTGCCAGTCTGGGACAACTTAGAGAATTGCTACCAGCACTAACAAGGAAGGTGAACGGGCCCTTCTGAGAATTGAAGCCTTTCTACCCAGGGAGTCCTGCTGAGACCAAAACTCCCAGTGCCTGTTATTGCCCTGCCTGCGCTGCTTGCACAGCCACTGCCTGCTGTGGCTCCAGAACACATATGCAGTGCTCAGAAAGTAACACAGAAGTGAATAACTGTGGGTTTATAAGAATGAATTTTTCACAGTGCATCTAACTAGCAGGTAATTACTAATGTGTTTGCACAAGTGTCATGTTGGTAACTTAAAGTCTCTCTTTCCAAAGTTCACATTTGCATGGCAGATCCTGTGTCCGCTTCCAAGGAGATGATACTGCTTTTCCCTGTGATGTGCATTCAGCATCTGGAGAGCACAGCTCAGGGTTTGGTGTAGAGCTGTAAGAGAGATGTGTGTATCTAACAGACCATGCACACAGTTTGCCTCAGAGTGCAGTTCCTGGGGGGCTCATCACAGGTCCCTTCTTTCAGGTGCTTCTGCCTGGAATTTCCATGGCCCACCGTCCCAACTCTTAATTCCTCCGACTTGTTTACCTTTCCTTCTTGCAGACCTCCCAAATGATTTGATTTTTGTGTCTGGTGGATTTTTTCCCCATAAATTTTCCCTATGGTGTTTTTTTTCTGATTTAAAAGAATACCAGATATTTTCAAAATCTAAGCCTGGGTCTCTCAGAAAGGGGACTAGGTCCTCACAGAATATGGAGGAAATCAATACCTGGGTACTAACTTCTTCCTTTGGGGGCACAGAAGCAGAATTATTTTCTACTTCTTTTAGGATTGGTGAATAACAGAAAATGAAATGGAACTGCCCTGCCTAAAAAGAGCACAGCAAAGAGGAGCTACACATGCATCGACAGACACACATGCTCACAAAACCACATCCCAACAGTGGCACAAGCAACCCCTGCTCAGAGTTTCACCAGTAAAGCCTGTGTAGGTACATTCAGGCCTGACTTTCTCTTGTACTGGGATCATTTTGGCTTTCTATCATGATACCTGAATTTTGTGTTATTTTTCTTAGGGTAGTCATGACCTTGTATTTATGTATATCAAATGAGTATTCTATTCTCAAGGAAATAAAAGGTGACTCATATGAAAACAGTGGAGTGCTTAGTGAGCACTGCCTGTACCATGCCTGAATCCCAAAACACTCTTTAACTTCCTTGGCTTTCTGAAAAATGGTTAGGGGCTGGTATAGAAGTCCAGAATAAAAGGGGCTAATGTGTATGTCTCAAATACCAATAGCTGGATGGCTGTGGAACCAACCAAGGACTGTTGGTAACAACACGCTGTGGGAAAGAACAAGATGTGTCTGGAGAAGGGGAACATACTAAGATAGGGCAGTACTTTTCTGTGACAAACACCCTTTTTCTGGCTGCTGGAGATAAGAACAACACAGTCCAGTGCAAGCAGGGAATGAAGCCAAGAAGTGGGCATGGAACTTGGGGGAGAATCAAGACCACCCAAGACCCCTGAAGCCCTCTAACTCATATCCACAAAGGTCTGAAAGAATGGATTGTGCACGATCACTAATTCTCATAGAAAGAGAGAAACTGGTCTTCAGGGCAGGGAAAATTATCTACAGAAAGGTACTCCCACCAAGCCTGGGCATTCTTCCTTTTTTTCTTTCTTTCTCTTTCTCTTTCTCTCTTTCTTTCTCTCTTTCATTCATCTCTTTCTTTCTCTCTTCCTTTTCCTTTTCCTTTATGCAAAACCCACTGTCATGTGCTTATATAGTAGGTCAGGCACTAACATAACAATTTCCATGCCAAGTGTGTAATTTACTAGTAAAACTTCACTGATTTTGTGGACCCTCTGAGTTTTGTGATTCCTTTCAAACATGAGCATTTACAAATCTTGAGTGCTTCCTTTCCCTTAAGGGCAGGACAACACAGCTGTTTAACAAAGTCGTTAAAACAGCTATTCCCCTGTACCACACAGTGACATTGGTAGAAGAGTAGGATGTGGTCATGATATGCATAGCTGAACTATGTTTGTCTATTCCAAACTTAGCCCACCCAGGATTTTTCATATCATAAGAATAAAGAGACTACCGAGCAATGACTGTGGTTACACTCCGCCTGCACCATTCACAGCTCACGCTGACACTCCCTTGCTGCTAAGTGACATAAAAGGTACAATACAAGTTGGGGCACTGATGGCAATTTTTTATTTCTTACCTAGGTGGTACATTAATCAGTTGTGTTTGTAGCATAGGGATTTTCAGAGCAGGAATTCAAAAGCACTTTTTTTTCCTAATCCCTTTTAATGACTACAGCATTTTTGTTTCCTTCTAGTATTTCCTCCAAGGAAGCAAAAAAGCCTTCGAATTAAACTAACATTAGTTGTCTATTACTGGATAGCACAAAGACAGACCTCAATTAAGGACTAACAGTATTCTGGAACTATCATGACCTTAAATTACAGCAGGTTAATAAATCACTTCAAATGTAAATCTCTCTCTGCTCTCACCTTGAGATCTGAATACCTTTAATCAAGTTGCATAATAGAAATTTTGATGATCAAAGCCTACAACTGCTGATGGAGTGAGACTACAGTTTGGAGAGACAGCTGGGACTTAAAGTTTGGGCTGTTCAACAAAAAATGCTTTGGAAATTCAGTCTCTCCAGAACCTGTAAAACATAACAAAGTGTTGGAAATGGTTTCAGTATTTAACAAAAGCCATTGTAAATCTTTTAAAGCCCAGCATGGGAACTCAGAGGGACCAAGGAGATAGGAAGGGATCAAAGAGACTTCGAGACAAGTCACAAGATCGATGTTCATGAGCACAACTGTGGGATGAGTTGTGGCAGCCCGTGTCCCAGCAGTGTTCTCCTGTAACGCCCTTCCCCCTGGGACAAGGACAGCTGACACCACCCGAGCTCAGGGACCTGCACCTTGCAGCACAAGCATATGGGATGCACGGTCAAGCCAAGACACACAAACCTGAGAGAACCAAGGATAAATGTGGGAGTTCTGTGCTGCTAAGGAACTGGAGGGCAGCTGCAGCACCAGCTTAACACTGCTGTCCTGCAGCAGCTGTTTGTGGGAGTTGAGGCAAAGGTCCAGTGTCACTCATTCTGTGGTCTTCTTTAACATCAACAAAATAGACCTGTATGCATCTGAATTTTTTTTTTAATTACCTACATGCCAAAATTCTGCAAGTATGAACAGGCAGTGTTCATAAGCCTTCAGTCTGGAAATCTGGGAGGAGGAAGACGAAAAGGCAAATTCAAGACAGAAGAAAATTCAGAATGGCATTAACCTCCTCGGCATACTTCCCTCTCTAGGTTATACCAGGCTGCTAAATTTAAGGTGTTTGTGATTTTCTGAGCATGTTCATGTTCATGCATTTGGTCTCTAAGATCTTCCTAGTGGGGTGCAAGGCAACATAAGGCTGTCATGGTTTTCTCTCTTCTCATGTTTATCAATATTACTGCTCACAGTCACAAAAACAGCCTCATCTTAGAGACTTAATTTATGAGTGTATGTGTCCCTCCAAACTTAGGAAGCTTCTAAAAGGGGAAAAAAAGTGTCCTTACAAGAATAATAGGTTTTATAAAACTTTTAATCGTACAAATCAGACCAAACTCCCTGTGAAACAGAAATGAAAGCTTGGCTCCACTGGAATCAAACATAAACCTCTGTTTTCAAGGTGGACAGAATTTCACATAAACCTGGAAGAGAAATGGGCTGTAATGCTCGGTTTATTTCAGTGAAGGGGAAACATCCCCAGCAGAGTACCAGGCTACTTGAGCTCTTCAAGCCTTTTATGAGGAACATAAAAGCCAGAGATCTGGTGCCAAATCCCCTGGTTGGCTCTCTCCAAAACGAGGAGTAATTCTTACGTATCATGAAGGATTTCAGCACGTGCTCGAATGCAAATACCTAGATTCGCTTCATCCAAAGCAAAGCAGTGTCTGCAGGTGTGCAGAGTGCTGCAGTGCTCTCCTGCCCCTACATACTCTGCAAAGCTGAGCTGGCCTGGGAACATGAACAACCACAGCCACAAGGCACTCCACCTCAGCTTAGAAGTGCGATGCCCAGCAGCCATCCCTGATTATCAGTGTAACAACTGCAAGCTGGATCATCTACAGTCCAAATCACCCCTTCAGAGAGAATCAAAAGCAGGCTTGCCAAGCTGCCCTTCCCTGCTGCTTTGTGCCCCAGAACAGGCAACATTAAAGACATTTTGGCCATGGTTTTGTTTACCCAGCATTTTCTGTTTGATATGTAAACCAAAGCATATTAAATGCATGTATATGTGTGCATATTTGTATGCAGTCCACATATTTCAGCCCATTTCTTACAGCAGTCTGCACTAATAAATTGTATCCATCACTGGTCCTCAGGTTCCTTCTGTTTCTCAAAAGAGGACCTGGGAAGGTAGCTCAAGGGGAAGGGCTGCTGCTCTTTAAACACTGCATCCCCCCCTTCATGAAATGCCGGTCTCAGGAGGAGGCAGAGCCCGGCTTGCAGCAGAAGAGTAATTGCCTTCTGGCAGTGAGCTGCAGCACTCAGAACGTCTGTGCCTTCAAAATGCAGTTTTCAGTCCCCATCTGCAGGCAGGATGGAGCAGGGCAGCTCAGCACCCCAGCTGGGCTGGGGGACATTGGGCTGAGCTGGGCCCGGAGCTGGGGGACACTGAGCCAAGCTGGGGTAAAGCCATGGCACTGCAGAGAAGGATGAAGAACAGCCGTTCTGTCCAAATCATGGCAGGGATCTGCAGATAAAATCTTGTCTACCCTTCATCACTTAATCACCAGCCAGAGCTTTAAGGGTCTGGTCTGCACAAGTGGCTGTAAAGGGGCAGCTGTTGTGCAGTTCTGCCAACGTCAGGCTGGGGGGTAGGTACAGGTGTGCAATGTGTACACACACCTATTTTGGTGAAATGACAGAAATGTGGGGAAAAGCTACAGACAGACACATCTATGTGTGCAGCTGGGGCAGAGCAGGTACATGCGTGGCAGTGCCTCATGCTTTGGGGCAGCACCAGGGATGCAGAAAAGAGCAGCACAAAGCCCTGCAGAAATGGTGAGTGTGCATCCAGTGCTCAGGCTGGAACCTTGCTCTGGTGACCCAAAGCATCCTCAAAACACAGCAGCTTCCCAAGCCTCACACCAGACTAGGATTTCATGACAGCTGAAAGAAGAAGACAGCTACTCACTCAACAACACATAGATCAATTACATGAGCAAAACCACATCAATTCCCAGATTTCCAGCTCAAGGAAATGGCTATTTACATCACAAATTCGGGGAGAGGGGTGCGTGCAGCTGAACTATGAGCCCCGTAGCACCTGTACAGTGGCTCACTGCTTCCTCAAACACCAACAACCAGCAAGCTCCTGCCTATACCAAAGATTTTGTCTGCTTGATAAATTGATGCCCAAACCCTAAGGCAGTAAAACCCTAAAGGCAAATTTTCCTTACTCCCTAGACGGGAAAGCGAAGATTAAGAGAACGGTCTTGAGCTTCAGCCCAAGGCAAAAGAAAAGAACAACTTAATCAATGCTTTCAGGTAAGATGCTCTTCCCTTTAGCTGAGGAATCATGAGGAATACAGAGGTTTTGATTAAAGTCCACCTTCCAGCCCTTTCCCATTTTAGGAGGTTTCACCATTAACGAAGCACTCTCCTTCACCTGCTCACAGACAGCTTGCTAATAGAGGTGATATTACTCAAATTTGTCAAAAGTAATTTAAAATCCCATCAACATCAGAAAACTGTAAAGGGTAATACTAACCCCAGCAAGTCAAGAACTGCACTTTCACTAGTTTCTAATGAAAATTACTCTGTAGTAAGTTTATCTTCATTTTTTGTTGTGACACAGTCCTCTAATGAATACATTTTTACAACCAAAGTAATGAATTTTCTGTATTATAACTGTCTAATAATATATTTCTGAAGGAAAACGAGATAAATCATTATTTTAAAAAGTTGGCTTTATGGGGTTTTTATTTCATTTATGAGATCTGCACAGATAAATCAAAAAAGCCCACCAGTTTCCATCACCCTCCCAGAATGGGATTAATTTACCATAACAAAAATGGATGGGAACATCAGAAGTGCTCACTCCAAATATGCTCACAGTGACTAATACCATGAATATGAAAAGCTATCTTAACCCATTCTGGGTTGCAGATAGATCTTGGCAGAAAGGAAGACAGAGGAAATGAATGTAATCACTGCAAAATATGTAAAAATGACAGAGAGAGGAAAGTCTAGACAATGTGAGATGATTGCCACGCTCTCCAGCTTGGAATGCAAAGCCTGTCTTCTGATTGTTCTGAGGTTTAAACTGCCGAACACACACTGCTCTTCAAACCCATATGGGCAAGCAATTTGCCATATGTTTTAGAACATGGCACAAGTACCCAGAGATGCACTACTGCTAATGCTGCAAATAGAAAAAAGCGAGAAATGCCACCCCTGTCTCTCTGATACATTACCAAGCGAGTGGAGTGCTCCAGGCTTGTTTTCAAAAAAAATACCAGCCCTCTACGTGGTAACTTTTCCTTCTCCATGCTCGTAGCCATGTGAGCTTGCCCTGGCTCCCAGAGTCCTGGCATCAAAGAAATGATCTGGGGCTTTGGGTTGATGGCAAATTGTCAGCAGTATGTCCAGGCAGCCAAGAGGGCCAGCTGTGTCCTGGGGTGCATCAACCATAGCACCACTGGCCAGTCGAGGGAGGTGATTGTCCTGCTCCACATGGCCCTGATATGCCCTGTGTGCAGTTTTGGGCACCTCAGTGTGAGAAGGATATTAGACAGTGTCCGGAGGAAAGTGACCAAGGTGGTGAAATTTCTTGAGGACAAAATTTACAAGGAGTGGCTGAAGTCACTTGGCTTGTTCAGTCTAGAGAAGGGAAGGCTGATGGGTGACATCATGGCAGTCTAAAACTTCTTCAAGGGGGGAGGAGAGAGGTGCTGATCTGTTCTCTGGTAAGCAGTGACAGGACAGTGGAACAAAGCTGCATCAGGGGAAGTTTAGATCAGACGTTAGAAATAGGTGTTCACTGAGAGGTTGGTCATCACTGGAACAGGCTCCTAGAGCAAGCAGTGATGGCACCAACCCTGCTGGAGTTCAAAGAGCATCTGAATGATGCTCTTAGTCATATGGTTCGGTTTTAGGTTGTCTTGCAAGGAGCAGGGAATTGGACTTGGTGATCCTTAATCGGTCTCTTTCAACTTGAGACATTCTATGATTCCAAACCATCCAGGTCCAGGAGTGCACTGTAGCTCCTTAATCTTGTATGGAGAAAAGACCCAGAGACAACTGTCTCCATCTCCTCCCACCTCCTCTGAAGCACAGGAAGAAATCCTGGGCACCAAGACTCGAAGGAAACCATGTGCTCCATTCATCTTGACATCTTCCTTCTTCTACCCCTTGGCCTCCCGACACCATGAAGAGGTTGCATAGGCAAAACTGTGCTTTTGTGAAACCTTACTCCAAATTTTTATCATTATTCTAAACATAACATTCCACATGCTCAGCCTTGAACTAACGAGGCAATGCCATCTTTCTGTAGGGGAAATGTGTTCTCCTCAAGATCCCAGCTGGTGATTCTTGGTCTTGTCTTAAGTCTTTCTTCTACCCCGATGCACACACTGCTCTCCTTCTCCATGTCTCAGTGATCCATTTGTCTGCTCCTCCCAACCACATCACACACAAACAGGACACCACTCTATCATAGAACCAACCTGCAAATATTAAAGAAACTGTCTGCTAATGATGGCTAATTCAGAGGAGAGTGTGCAAAATTTCTGAACATATTGAAAAAAATCTCTTATTATTGAATGGAGCATCTAAAAAGCCTGTACAGCCTCATATACTTACCAGTGTGACATGTTGCTGATCCACCAACTCGCCTGAACAGTGGTTAAACCTCAGGGCACTCTGGTTTCAGTCAGGCTGTGGACACTTGCACAGAGGATATCTCTGGTCTTTTGAGTTTGATTATATTGATGTTGGTTATAACTATTTGCAGATCATAGTTTTAGGACACTAACAGTGTTTGCTTGTAGTCAAACAGTCAGTAATTTACTCCTGCTTAAATCTGACATCTTAAACCAAAAAGGCAGGACTTCAATTACCTTCAAATAAAAATTTGCAACCTGATTTCCATACTAAGATTTCTTCCTTCTGCCACATCAATTAAAAAATAGATAATCTTGCTGCTGGTATTAAACAAAGTGCATTAGTAAGCACAGAAATAATAAAAATAGGAATATTCTTAGAAGAATAATAAGAAGATATGGTGCTCATAGCTGTTAATTCTGTGGCTGCTCCAGTCAGAGGAGCCTGCTGTCAGGGCTGATCCTCACAACTCAATCCCAAAGGCTCTGGAAATATTTTCTTAAGTAATAACTGCGTTTAAGAAGGAGCATTGCAGGGAATTAACGGTCCTGCTGTCTTGCTTGTTGGGTTTTGTCATTTGGTTTTGTGTCCTGATACAATGAAAGCCTTCGCATTTTTGGAACATAGAACTGCATATGCAAGGAAATCTGTGGCTGAAATAAGTAATTTGTACCCATTGCCCCTTGTGAAGAGAGAACCTCCATTCTCTTTGTAGCCTTAGGCACTGTAATACTGTGATAAGGCACTCCTGAGCCTTCTCTGCTGCAGGGAGGAGACCTAACTGCTTTAGTCTCTCCCCATAGGGCAGGTGTAGATGACTTTATCCTCTCCAGCCTGTCTGTATCTGCATCTAGGGTCAGTAGATGTTCTTCAGTGTTTGATACCACAACCACTACCCAAGCTCTCTGATATACATGATTTTCTTGTACTGCAGCTACAACTGTAAGTTTTATAGAGCTGGGCTGGTATCTTGATGAGTTGAAGTCACAGCTGCTTTTAGAAGGAGCTGATTCAAAGGTTAAGATCTGGAGAAAAGAGCATTGGTGTTCTCAGTATATTCCCAACCTGTGAGCTCCAGGTGCTATATCTGCATTATCAATAGTAACTTCAACAAGGCACCAACCTAATCATCAGTGAGACCCCCCTCTTATCTTCATGAGTGGGTTTAAATGTTATTTTCAAACATTAATAAATCTAAAATCTATAATTTTGCCTTTTATTTCAAGTGACCCAGTTGAGAGAATTGGAAAGAAACAGAATATCAAGGTAGTGGCAAAAGCTGCTACACTAGTCCCAGTGGTGCATTCCTTGGCTGTGCATTATTAAGCCAACACAAAGAACATTTCCAGGAATACCATTATGCTGCTGCATAGAGAAAAATGCTTCTGATTAGCATGTACTCGATATGCTTGGAAAATTACTTCTCCTTCAGAGAATTCCAGCAACAAGTGAAACATCTGTTGTTTCCTCCAAGTTATAACAATTATTTTACAATTACTCTTTTGCATACTTTGAATTTCTAATTTTTTATTTTTATCTAGAAAGCCAGGATTTGTGGTGCAGTTGGAATTCACAATGTGCACATGTGTGTGGGAAAGAAGAATAGGAAATAATGGCAGTCCCTAACTACAGCATTAGGTCACCCCAAGGCTAAAATTGTTGGCCATCTACATTATTTGCATTCGCTGTATTAATTCCCCTCTATACACAATGGGAATTAATTCCATTTCAGTAAATTCAATGGCTCCTATTTATTCCAAGGTTGATGCCAGTGATCCCTATTGTTTGTAGCCACACAATATGCTTTCTGCAGCCAAAAATCCAGCTTCCACCCTCTTCCTGCAGCACATTGCTTGTGCAGCTGTGGCAGTGCCAACACTCGGGATATAAACAACACTGAAATAAATGGTGTTAAAAGAAAACCCTCACTGGTTTGGAGTAGCAACAGCATGGCAGCAGAAATGTGCAGAGGCACTTGGGAGAGGTAGGAGTTGCTTCAGCCAGTTTCACAAGCGGTGAAAACAAGCCACAGCACAGGCAAAAAAGAGCTGTGAAGAGTCAGACCCTTGGACAGCACAGAAGTCAAAAGACCCACCAGAGACCTTGTCCTGTGGTAATACTCACATTCATAAAACTAGAGAGAGACTCACCTCATTATATTCAGTACAGGTTATCTGCTATCAAGAGCTATTGCTTCAGAAGGTGATGCACAAAGGAGAGGTGAGAAATGCAGGTTAAATATGGTACTTTGCTCTTCCTGCTGTGTTTGCCTGCATTATGACAGCACGAGTGCCTCGGGCAATGGCCTGTTACAGAAACAGGGCTCCAGCATCAGCCTCCGAGGGTCACTGTAAGTTATTTATGTCATCCACATAGGCTGGCTGAATAAATAACTCACCAAATACACTTAGAAGCAGTCTAACTTAGCACGGGTTTACAAAAGACCGGAACCAGAACACCCTGCTGAAGGACAGGGGTAAAATAACCGTGGTTCCCCCTCTGCAAGCTGGAGACTTTTTGCGCTATTTTTATCTGCCCTGCAAACAGTTTCAGGCCAGCCAGCAAAGGCCTTTGAGGAGTATCTTTGGCTCAGTTGCAAATCTACAGCTCAAAGATAACATAGGAGACATATGGCAAGCCTTGTCTCTGTCAGCCCTACTTCCTTTGAGCAGACAGTACCCTTCATTCCAGCTGCTGGGAGCACACACATCACAGGGACTGCTCTGCACAGAGATCTTGGCTGAGCAGGGAGGGCTCTCTGCTTCTGGATGGGTTTTACAGCTCAATGGCATCACACCTTTACACCTGGCAGCAGCATTGCCGTAAGGGATTTCCAATGTAACAGGCAAAGAACAAAGAAAGCATGACCCCTGTCACTCTGCCGAAACAGGAACGGCATTTCCCCGTGTGTGGGATCAAGGCCAGAGCTGATCTTACGTATCCTTCAAGTTACTCATTTTAGTAACAAAGACACAGATCTCTCCAGGTACCCCGTGTGTCACCCTGGTACAGGCTGTGCCTGATTTGGGTGCTGCTGCTGTGTCTGCACAGTGCTGCCTGCAGGCTGTGGAGCTGCAGCTGTACAGATGTGGGCAGCTCACCTGCTGCAGTACCGCAGCACAGGGAGAGATCTGAGTGGCTGGTGCAAGACCATGGAATTCAAGTTTGGAAATCTTTTCTAAGAGAAAACTAATAAAATTTTAAAAGAAAAGAAGAAAACAAATGTCTTCGTTTTCAATGGCAGCCGAACTAATTACAGAGCTGCAAACGCTGTTAAAGTTTCACTGCAGAACAGAACAGTAAAGCTGGATTATCCGCCCTAATTTAAGTGGCTGGAAGTTTTGCCTCTGATTCTGAATTACCGACACACTTTTCCTTTTACACTCAAGACAGAAATATCCCAGAGGATCACTAAAATGAGGGTTAAACATCAACTGAATGAATTCCCCTCTTAAGGTAAATGTGACTTTTTAATGACTGCCCAAGGAAGCCCTGGGTCAATTTCGCATCTGAAATTTAGACATCTCAGGCCAAAGAACACTACGCAAAATGGAAGACCACAGCCCTGGGTATAGTAAGCAGAGTATGCAGAGCTGTTGGAAAGTGACTTTTCATCAAGATCAAACATTTATCCCTAGGCTGGTTCTCTTTGACCCCAATCAGCACTATTGTAGAGATGGTTTAATGAAGTAATGGAGTGCTCCAAACAACTATTTCACCAAAACTCACTGGTTTAGTGCCAACTTCCACTTAGGTTCCATTTAACTGCAATTTTCAATTAGTCAAGTAATTCACTTCCCATTTCTTTACATGCATGAGACACAGCAAAAGCAAAAGATTTCATTTGATTCATAATCACATGCCCAGAGACTCGGGCTTGGATTGTGATATGGGCGGAAGGCAGCCAGCTAATTCCTGACAAATTTCATTACCAATAAGGCCATGCTCAAGAAGCAGGAGCTGCTTATGAGGGCTAGATGTGAAAAGTTGGTGGGTGTTTAAGAATGCAAGCATGACTAAACATAAAGTATTGTCATTCTTAAACATAAAGACTGAAGTAATAAATTAAATTAGTAAGAAATGGAATATTTTTGCAAGCTTGTCCCTAAAGTGCATGTGCTTTCCTTTCCTTGAAATGATTAATCAAACATAGGGGGGAAAAAGAAATAAAATGGATAAATGTTTCTGCGGCATGACCTTATTTCCTACTCTGGATCATGAACTTATACAAGCTTGTACTGGAAAAATTGAATCTGACCAGCCATCAGTGCTGTTTATTTTATCAGAGGTGCTTGTGTCCATACTGAATGTTGTAGCTTCATCTCTGAACAGCCAGAAAGGAAATCTCTCTTCATTTCTCTCTCCAGAGAATTCCGTTACGATAGCAGGAGACATGGCATTGCTTACAGCCCAGAGAATTGACTTTTTATCCCAAAACCAAATCTGCAGCAACTTCAGATTTCTGAAAGTTTGTTTAAAGATGGCAAAGTGTCACCTCAAGTGTAAAATGACTAAAGAGTAGGAAGAAATAGGGAAAAATAGGGAAAAATACAAACTTTTAAAAAAGATTTTATCTTCTTTAATAACACTTTGGGAGAGTTACTTGTAATATATTGAGGTCCATATTGACTTTCCAATGCTTAATCTAAAATAACGAGTAATGCCCTACAGATATTTTACACTTGCATAATTCACACATTCTGTAAGGACCTACATGCACCAAAGGTAGCTGGGGGAAGCCCTCAAATGGCAGCCTGACAGACAACGCAGATGGCATCAACCAAATGGGTTTCTTTGCCCTTTGCCATTTATTCCCATTGCCACACTGCAAACTTTCCCTGATGAAACCAAGATGGGACTTAAAATCTGACTTGAGCTTTTACATTAACACCCAATTAAAATCCAAGGTCTTACATACCTGCTTATAGATAGAACTCCAGTGTACCTTTGGCACAACAGCAATAAAACAAGATCTGCTGATACCTTGTTGCCAGCAAGCCCAAGCTGGCTTAAACCTGACATAACACCAGATGAAGTGCTGCCCAGCTGCCCAAGGGTCCTGGCTGCTGTGGCAGTAGCCGTGTGCTCCAACACCAGCCCCAAGCAGAGCCTGCTGCAAGGTACTGCTCTCGGGCTGGAGAAGCAGATCCAACTCCTGGTACAGCAGGCTGGTAAATTCTCCTTTCACATGAACCTCCCCTGTACCAAACACCTGATACTGAGCAACACTCTACAGCATTCTCAAGGCTTCTGTAGTTGCCCATGCAAATTAAACTCCAAGGCGTGTAGCATTTGAGGAGCAAAATTACCAAAGAGGACAGATACCTGGTGGCAGTAGTGTTCAGCTTTGAGACTGGTTGCAGGACATGAGGATTTTCCACATTTAGAACAAATTTTTCCACATACTTTAGCCTCCCCAAGACGATTTGGGCAAGCTGCAGTGATCTACAGCCATGGGTTGACAAAGCCTTCAGCCTGCAATATGACCATCCACAGCAAGACTAAGTCACAAGGGAGAAGACTCCAGCTGCAGCCTCCTCTGATTTCTGTAGTTTTCTGTTATTGTCATTAAAATGTCCATTACAAGCTCTGTCCTGTCCAGTCCTAATCAGGGGAAGTAGCAGCACACTACGGAGAAGATCTTGGTGTCCCCTTTCCTATTGAAAAGGCTTCACATGAAAGCCCATCTCAAGGCTGCTTGTGTTTCTAGAGAACAAACATGACATCAGACTTCAGCAGTGACTAATTGCTTGAGACAGTAAGGAGGAAATCTTATCTCCACCAACCCCTAGGCAATGCTGGGCTCAGCGGTTATATTTATTAATGCTGATATCCAACTCCGACAGTAGAACTGTCTCCAGAAGTGGGTCATCAGTTCCAGGTATCAGAGGTATCATATTCCCTTTCTTTTCTGAGTTATCCCTCTCACAAACTGTCCATGGCAACCTTGGTTTCCCCCTTTCCAAGACAGCTGTTTGGTTGCTGTCACCAGTGGGGTCTATCTGCTCAATTAGGAAGGCAATAGGCAAAAAGAGCAGATAAAATGAGCAGAGCTGACAGGCATGACCACAAACACCTCTATCAGCCCAGGCAAGAACATTGGCAGTGCAGGTATCTCCCGGTGTTTTGCAGCCAGACACTCCCAACGGCGCAGCAGAATTGCCAAGATCACCTCCTGTAAGAACACCCCTCATACAGGGACTTCAAAGGACATGTGCAGGCTCTGTCCATCACCAGTGACAGGATGATGGTGACTTTCAGGAAATGGAAGTGTCAGCAAAGCAGGAGCCTAACAACCCAGCAGAGACTCGCTACTTTTCCTAAGACTGACAAGGTACAAAGGCAGTATTCAGGAGGAAAGCTACAGTATGAGTGAAGACTGTTGTGGGGTTTTTTTAACAAAACAAACAACATGGGCACCTTCTCAAGATGATTTCCTTGGAAAAGATGCTATTTGTCAGCTGCTATTTATTACTAAAAGATTTGCTTCCCCATCTCCTGCACCAATACAAATATATTTTGTGCAGTCATGCAATAAAAACAAGATTGCTTTAGGGACTGAGAACAAAGAATCATGCATTCCTCCTTCAAAGCCTTCTCTTACATTCCTTCTGAGGGAAATTCACTACTGAGAAACGCATAACAAAAGTCTACTTAAGGAGGCAGCAGTGGGTAGACCGCTTTTTTCCTCCTTTGACAGACAAGTTGGATGCCTTGGGGTTTGAAGTATCCAGTAAAGACAACAGCAGCAGCCCACTATCACCATCTGTAAAAAAAAAATAATTCTCTCTACTGTTTGCTGCTGGGTGCCAAAGATGGACCTTTGAAATCTGAACCAGTAATATCCTTAAGCATTACCTGGAATGAAATATGCTTGCAATCCAGAGAAGTTTTGGGAAGTTACTAAATTTGGTAGCTACCCAAAGGGTTTTAAATGTCCCATTCCTAGATGATAACATGAAGAACTAATCAAATTATTAAAGTATCTTTCTGCATTTCACCTCTACTTTAACTTAAGTTGTTCTACATGATATCTATATCATTTGCATTCTGTGCGCAGGCTTCTTTCCCAAACATGCTTTAATTTAAATAATACGGATTTAAATCAAAATAGGCAGACACAAATATGCTGGACGTTACTAAAAGATAGAGCTCACTGCATTTTTTTTTCTTTTTTACCATCAACCATAGAAAGCTTTATTCCAAGCCTGATCACACTTTCAGTTACAAAACACATGGCAAAAAATAACAGTTAACACGCAAGATCTGCCATATTTCTACTTGCCTCTATTCTTATACTGGACTTTCCACATTGAGGGATGGAGAATAAACCTCTCTCATTTTTAACATAATGAATATACCTAAGGGTAGCAAATAAAGGTTTTTATTATTTTTAATTTCATTTCACAAATGTTTCACTTTCCCCAAGCCGCCATTTGTTAGTGCAACAATCCAGCACAGTGCTAGTTGCTGAGGTATACATGTTTAAACTAATTTCACCTTCAACCCAAACCGCAGTGTTTTCTCTCTTTTTTTTTTAAAGTAATGAAAGTCATATATTCACTATTTCACATTTCTAAAAATAATTCCACTCGAAAGTAAAGAATGGTTTTGTAATAATGACAGGCTGTAAAAAGCAACAGCCTTATCTTTTATCACCCATAGAACTCCTGCTGTTCTTTTTTTTTTTTTAATATATTTTGTGCAAAATTAAGTTCTGTGTAGGTCTGTACCATAATTTGGAAAAAACTGTGTATAAAATGTACTTATAATTTTTAAAAATAATCCCAACGTCAAACAACAGAGAAAGGAGAAACAGATCAGAGGCAGCCGAAGTTTTCACATGAGAAACTAAATATAGTATGTTCTTAAAGCTCCAGTAATACATTCTTCCAAAAAACCAGAATGCACTTTGGTCATTATTAAACATTAGTACAGAGGCAAATAAAATACAAAATGCTTGTTTGTGTTGCTTTATATATAAAAATATTTTTATACCACGTAAGTTTAAGACTCAATACTTCCAATCTTTCAAGATTCTGAAGATTAGCAAACATAGTGCAATGTCCAGACTCTCGTCACCAAATTACTTGTAATTTTTCAATATGAAGCCAGTATTTTAGAAACATAAAATGTAAGAACACTTGTGCCTGGTGGTATTAATCCTCCCAAAATAATTTGTAGAAGGAAAGTTTGTTCCAAGCTACTTAATTCCACAGGGATGGACACATTATTTTTGTCACACTGAAGAACCACGAGTCAGTATGACTGGGCCTTGTGGGAGGCAGGGATAGCAGGCAGAGGGAGAGGTGTTGGAAACCCCAGCAGAAAGCACAAGGGAATGACACCTGCTGGGGAGGAATGGGAGTTATTTCAAGACACAAACCTGACAAATACCAGGCTTTGTGAGCTCTGCTGCTCACCAGAGCAACTTGTTCTTTGTGTTTTATTGTTCTTAAACTTCAATGTGGTATGAATGGCATATACTATAGTGTACAAGAGCATCTCTCTATCCTTTGCTCAGACAAAGCATTCCTTTCACCAGTAAATAATTTGCTTGTTTAAATATTCAACTTCAACATATAATACATACTGCTCCATAGTTCACCATAATATATCCCAATTAATATACATTTATATGTATAAAGTTTCTCATTAAAAGTAACAATAAAAAGTGCACATGCACAGTCAGAGCTGCGCAGAACAGCCCAGTATTTCAAATAAATACAATATTTAATTTTTATCAAAATATCGTACAGCATAGTAACCATTTACAATTATTGCTCTAATAAGTGTGTTATCAAAGAACACTTGTTGACTTCTTATATAATACCGTTTTAATATCCCAGGATATTTAAACTGCAGCCTATATGAGTTTAGATCCTGGAATTACTCAAAATATTAGAAATTCCCACTTGTGTCTAATAGCAATATAAAACATTTTTGCTACCTGTCATACTGTATAGTCAGTACTTTATTTTTTGAGTATGTCTCACTTTTCTATTGCAACCAAACATCTGTTGACATTGTCCTCATACATGACTGGTGCAAACGAAATATTCTAAGCAATTTTACCACACTATCAAAAATCAAATGAATTCCATATAGTGTTACTGGTAACTAAAAATGTTCAGTATTGGCTTCAGCTTTAACAACAGAAAGAGCAATTTAGTGTAATCGATTTTCAGGATTTCAAACTCTCAGACACACAGTTTTTGACCCTTCCTAAATCTGACCCTTTTCAAAACTAAGCAAGTAATTTGAAAATAAAACATAAATGTCAACTAAAACGAACATGAACCAGTGAGAAGATGAAGTAAATATAGAGATTGCACAAGACAGATGTAAACACGTCAGTTTTCCAAATGACTTCCTTGAAGAGGTTGTAGCTTCTGAAATACAGATTCGGTGGCTGCTGTGAGGCAGTTTTGTCCATCAATGAGCTTTTCTGTAACACTGTGTTATGTTATTTCATCTTCTTTCTATACTGTCAAGATTTGATCTTCCAGAGCTGGAAAAATTAGAGCAGTACATAAATTTATTTCTCAAATTATTTCTGTTTACCAGAATTGCAGTACCACCTCATTTTTTCCTTACTGCACTTGCTGCTTATTCTAATGACACGCAAAATACATTTTACATTCATTTACTTCCAACAAGAAAAAAATAGTAGATGTAAGCAAACTTAATGGCCAGTAAAGGGCTTTGTGACAACTACAAGCTTGTGCAAGACAAGGATAGCCTCCTGTGTCTGCCTCCCTTTAAGAGCTACAGAGTCAACAGAGAGGAATTAAAGAGAGAAATCAAATCTGGGATATGAAGAAAAGTTAAGGTTTTGTATTTATGGGTACAAATGTCTCTGTATTTATGTCTAAGAATTCTTGTAATTAAGTGTCCTAAATGAAGTTATAAAGCCACAAAATGAAAAAAAAAGTTTAAAGGGCTGCTCTGACAAATACATCATTATTCTTCTGATATAGCTTTACTTTAATAATTTAGTAACAGTTTTCAAACAATAAATCTTCTAGTTAGCCTTGTTCAGAATTAACTATGCTACAATATGTGTTCCACCTATGACAACGTGGTGAAAAAAGGTCTCGAGTATTTACCTTCAGATTAAATCCAAGCAAGTCACTGATGACACCAGAAACAGCTGACAGGATGACAACTTGGGTGATGTTATAAAGCAGTGGATTCATTGTAAGCCCATATAACCTAAAGGGACTGTCCAGTTCCTAATAATGCAAAACAACAGCATCATTAAAAAACAAAAATGACACAAAGTGGGTTTTGTTCACATATGTATTGTGCAATATTAGATACTTTATGAAGTCTTCAAGACCCAGTGGAGTAAAACATTCTCCTATTATTCTGCACATAAAACACAATGTGCAGGAAAATATCCATCACATTAACTGACTGTTGACTGCTGTTGTCTAAATACCCCTTCAAAAAATTGGAGGCTACCCATGTACAGCATCTACCAATCCACTCATGAAGCTAAGAAAATAAAGAGCTAGGTGCCACCGTCTCAGAATTCCTTATAATTTTCCAGAAATCACTTTCAGTGTTAAAAGAACTGACAAGCAGCAGAACCACAAAAAAAAAAGAAAAAGATTTTTCATGACAGAAGACTACCCCACAACCATGAAAATGAACAAAAATGTCTTTCCTATTGCAATTTCCTTCCTTTTCCATTCATTTTGAGACTAACTACTGATCAACACAGCCAGAAAAGGATGATAAAGGAAAAAAAACCCTAATAATCATTAGACTGCCAATATTTTACTTTTTTTTTAACTGGAAGGAACAAAAAACTAGCCCAAATTAATCTGTAACAAAACTTCAACAAAGAAGCTATTTCACTTATTTTCAATTATTTGTGTGTGGATATAGTCACCCAAACTTTTCTAGCCTAGAAATATGTCAAATAAAGGAAGGAAAAGAGTTTTAAAATTTAAGAGTGGATTATATATAGTCTACCAACTATCACTGCTTTGGTCATTTATATTTTCTGGCTTTAAATTAATCTTCATCCCTCTCCTGCATTACATCCTGGGCCTTGAAAAAGGCCTTATAAACTCTTTCTTAAAAAAGAAGAATGTCAAAGCTATGATTCTTCTTTCAAAAAGGTGAAATAAGAAGGAACGACCTTTTCATTTTGAAGTGATGTGGTATAAAACTCAGCTGCAAATACAAAAGATACAAAAGCCATGATTCTAAGAGGGGCAGCAGAGAAATTCTTTAAGGAAAAGGTTTTTAGATTTTGGATTCATCTTACCAATTTTGTGAGTAAGAAAACAGTAAGAATATTCAACAGAATCTAGTCTTTATAAAAGTTTAAAGATCAAAACCACCCAAAATCAAATTTAAAAAACCCTGAGCCCATTTAGCTACTGGGCATGAAGTATGTAATTGCACTGATCACTACTACCAAGAATTTATTTAAAGCTCATAGTAGGTGGCTTGGAAATCTCACTTTTCACTATGTTCTCATAGTAACTAAGTGATGGCCTGGGTCTGGGATTTGTGCCACAAAAGCCAAATCCCCCCTAGAAAAGGCTGTGAGTTGATACACGTCTGGCAAGAGTAAAACATGAACACTTTTTTTGAAACACTGAAAAGAACATGAAAAAAATGGAAGCAACTTAGACCAAGAGGTGATCAGCATCCAACCCACCCACATTCTCACAGGACACAAACACTTCAGCTCATGAGATGATACCATGAACCTGTTGGGCTTTGTCTATTGTACTTGTTCAGTTTCTTCTTGAATCCAGAAAACCTTTCTGCATCCACAGTGTCCTCTGACCACCTGATGCACTGAGCATACTTCCTTTCGTTTGCTCCACAACCAGGTCCTAAAAGCCGTGCAGTCCCTTACTCCTACACCAGGAGATAGCCACTGACGTAGGCTCTCCTTATTGCTGCAGCACAACTCCATCAGTCCTCTCATGGAAAGTCCTGTGAATCTTTTTAGAGAGGAGGGGACCAGCACACATCATGCTCAAGGTGTTCTGGTGGGGGGAATTACTCATCTAACTAGAAGAAATTCTCTGATCTCAGCTACTGACTGGTCAAATTAAACTGAGTTTCAGCTTCATTTTAAAGGCTGCTCCCTGACACATGGCAATCAACAGGCTAAGGGACCAGAATTCAGTGTGTGGCAGAGTGAGGCCGAAAGGTCTTAAATCACCACTATATTGACACTCAAAACAGACAATAAAATTACACCATTTATTTCTCAAGCATTCATCATCCTGTCCACCCTGAAGTACCTTCTCTCACACTGCTAATATCCGGCTAAAGAATAAAACTTACTGGATGTAATAATAATTTGCAATCCACAATGACAGCAACGTAACAGACTGCAGTATATGAACAAGCAGCATCACTGTGAAAGAGGTACGGGGCAAATTTAAACCAAAGCACACCCTACTGCCTGCAGAAGTCACACAAGTGACTCTTTAACCAATCTATTCTACTTCTTTTTTATAATCTGGGAATACTATTTTAATTCTTACCTTTAATAATTTAGTAGCAAGCTTTAAAACATTGTTCACTAGTGTCAGTTCCTCCTTCTTATTCGGCTTTTTCTCCATTTTCAAGTACAAGTTTATCTGATTTAAAACAAAAACACAAGCATCACCACCTAGTCAGAATTTAAAGGAATTAATTTGGAAAGATTTAATATTTCAACAAAGTGATTACTCAGCAGCCATATGACAAAACTGCAATGACATTTCTGCAAGCAAGCAAATTTTTTGTTTCCTTTTTAATATTTAAGAACAAGTACTGGCTCAGCACCACAGGAAAATACAATGCTTTATAATATTACAAATTACATTTGACACTATTATAGCACCAACTTTAAAGTTTAGTCTGATCTATAAATTAGGCAAGAAAAACCACCAACATAGGTAATGTTTACGTAATTTCTTTTCCTCATTCAAGAGTTGCCTGAGGTTTGACAATTCATCCTCAGAAGGTTTTTATACTAGTGGGCAGACCTTACAAGACTTAACATCCTCAAAAGTTATTGAAAAGAATGAAATGCTAAAACATAATTCTGCTAAAGTGTAATTTCTTTTAAAAGATTCTAGTATAATTCAGTACTTCATGAGCACCTTGAGTGCAGAAAATCAATCTTTCCAGTGCCTTGAAATATTTGAAAAATTATTAAACTCTTCATTGCTGCAGGAGAACAGTATATTGAATATTTCAATACTTCTGGGATGCAGACTTTTTCAGGTCATTATTTCTGAGAAAGTTAAGAGTTCGAATTAGCTCTCTTTTGGCCTTTTAGCAATTTTGAAACATCAGCTTTCATTCTCAAACAACCTATCTTTGATATCCGAGATAAGACAAAGGCTAGTTTTCTTTTTCTTTTCTATTGTGTAACAAAAGCAAATCAAAGGAAAAAATGTCTTGAAAAGCCACTAACTTTTTATTTTAGGATGACAACTTTCAAAACAAAAAATTAACATTTTAGCAATGTGCTGAAGTAGTCCTTCAGATGACACCTGACTACAGAAAGGAAGCGATGCTATATGATGCTATGATATATTTAACCACATTGTTTTATGGTGGTTGTTGAAATATGGGCCATAGACATCTAAAACAAGTAACTGAATATTATCAGATCTCCCTAAAAAGACCACTTTCTTACACAGGTTAAAAATCAAAACCTATGCTTAATATATTCCAAGTCATATTAAGGTCCTGAAATATCTATTACTATTACATTTTAAACTAAAATTATGCTTTCAGAGGCAAAGAGATTCCAATCTTTAAATATAAAACTACTGATTTCAACAATTCAAGATTTATAAGCAGGACTAAACAAAGAATAAAGGTTCTAACTAGCAAATCTGAAAACCCTAGGAAGATTCAAATCACTTTTAAGAGCTATTATGATTTCCTTCATTTCAGTAACAAACGTGGCATCAGGAGAGGAGTGTGTATGCACAGCCATCTTACTACACCTATTTTGAGACTCAAAACTGGCAAAATGACAGCTATGGTCAGACCATACATTTTATTTTGCTCACAGATTTACAAGACCTATTTAAAACACTTTCAGAAGGACCTGAAAAATTACAACCAAACAGCATACAGTCAAAAAAATCCCTTTTAGTTTCCCATCGTGACTCCTAATCATGAAATTCATAGATTGAATATAAAGAACACAGAAGTGCCTGGAACTTTGCTGGCAAAAGTAGAATTTGCAGTTTCAGCTTATTCTTGGAGCATTTAAATTGAATCTTGGAGTTGAGACTAATTTGTCTTTTTTTGTTATTGTTGTTGTATTTTCCTGATTGTTTGTTTTCAGCCTTGTTCTGTTCTCAGTAAGCCTAGTAAGTCTAGAGTGTCATTTTCCAGGACACTGGATCAAATGTGCTTTTTTAGATAAAATGAGTGTCAGTCAATTTTTTTGGCTTGACCTCTATTGAAAAGCCAAAATGTCAGACTTTCATGAGTCTGTCTCAAGAACACTGTAAATATGTTGTAGTACCCAGCTCTAGCAAATGAAACCAGTCTAAAATGAGTTCTACCCAGGGTGAAGTGTATTTTTATTTTAATTTTCTAAGAAACAATTGTGAATTCTATTTTGGTTTTCATTTCATTAAGCTGTCAGATATTTTTGAGGGAAAATACTTATAACAGGATAAGCTGGATTCAATGCAAAGGTAAGTGTCTGATGACATAGCATTTCTTTAAGTTCTGAGGACATACAGAAAGTGTTTCTTTCAATATCCATACTTGACTAAAATGTTCAAACATTGACTCCCAGGAAGAGCATAGTATAGAAACCTATGAAAGCAAAACAACGGCTTGGCAATCTCTTTCCCCTTGCTCTCTGAATTTTTTCCAATCTTTATCCCAAACACTTCCTTCCATTTTCATTCCAGAAACAGCAGACAAACTTCACTGGGACATTTGGCTATTTGTACTCTGAGGCTCACCAGAACCATGCAACTGCTCAGAAACTCTGACAGGTTTCAGAATGGTGCAAAAATACCTCATTCAGGACAAGGCAGAGAGGCAGTCTGGCTTCTCAGTGTCCAGCCTCATCATCTTTAGTAAAGGCAGAATAAGTCATTTATATCATCTGTCACAGGCCTCACCCCAACTTTGGGACACACAGTTTGGAAGATTTTATTCTCCTACTTTAAAACATTTTCTGTAGGAAACCTGTGAAGACTTCTGGAAACTGCCTATTTACCTTGTCCTGAATAGATTGTTTTGGACCAGTGTGAAACTTAAGAAGAAAGAGATTTCTTCTTCCCTAACACTAATTGAACATGCTTAGCTTGGAAAACTATCAGCAGTGCCAGGCAGAGCAGAAAGGGAAGTTTGAAGTACAAACACCAACCAGAACACTTCTGTGAAGAAACACACACAGACCCAAAGCCAAGCTTGAAAGATGACTGAAAAAAAAAATTTCCAAGGAGGCTAGAGGAGGCTATATGCAACCTAGCAGTCCTAAGGTATTGGGCCTCGCTTCATAAAGGGTAAGTTTGTTTTCAAATCTTTTACTCACCCGTCCAACACTGAGATTCCAGGGAGTTTTTTCCTATTTAAAAACTACTTTTTATGTTTGTGTTCTGTTAGATGTTAAATTATATCAAAGGGGATGGTACCTCTAAGCCCACTCACTTAAACAGAAGTTGGGATAAAGTCAAACATTTATCTCAGAAACTGAACTTTGGGTTGGAGTGTTGCTTCACTTCCCCATAATTAACTCCCTAATCCAAACTATTTTAATAAACCTACAAGGCCTGAGACCTACCAGATGAATGAGTTGTTCAGATATAAAAATATAGGTATATGCAAATTCTCACCTGCTCAGTAAGTAATATTGAGGTATTGCTGTACTTTTTACTTGTTTCAGATCCAAGAGTAACAAATCTTAAGAGAAAAAGAGTTAGTGAAATGCACCAAATTACGAGTTCCCAGTTGTAGTGACAATCAAGGAAGATCTCATGCATGTGAAGCAGCTGAAAAAAAAAGAAAATAAATCAAAATTTAATTTGAAATAATAATTATGTTACGATACAAGAAGATAGTTACATATCTCCACACCTTCAAGAAACATTTCCCAGTAATAAATATATGGAAGGTTTTTAGGTCTATAAAATTTGACTCATAATTTTAAATCAACACTGTATTAGAGATATGAGGTCTGAGGAAAGATAAATAAAAAAATACACTCTAAGACAATTTTAAACTCCTGTTCAAACTTGCAAAGGCACCACATGGGACAAAAAACGAAATGCACCCTCACATGTACTAAATTTTATATAAATTACGTTCTTAATAAAATACTTATAGTTAGCTACCAGGCAAACACAATAGAGTTAATTAGAAAATGGAAAGAAAATACAACCAGAAGCCATTCAGAAGATCCCCTGTATTTTGAAACAGAAGCTCGAAGCCAAGTTTTAAGCAGTAGAAATCTTCTTTAAACATGGATTTGCTTACTAAAACATTTTCCACTAGAGGGCAGGCAAATACAGCCAACGAGCCTGTTTCTCACAAAAAGCATCAACCAAGTTCAGTATCAACTGCCTTTGCAGAGGAAAATGTGTTTTGATGCAAAATGTTATGAAGAAAAAAGTGTTCCAAAAACGACAATTAAAAATTAAGGAGGACACAGATTTAAAATATAACAGTGATATCACAGAATCATAGAATATCCTGAGTTGGCAGGGACCCACAAGGATCATCGAGCCAGAGCCTGGTCCTTCACAGGACACCCCCAAGAATCACATTGTCCCAGGTGCAGAATCCACCACTTGCCCTCGTTAGACTCCACACTGTTGATGATTGCCCAGTCCTCTAATTTTTTGGTACAAATAAGTTTCTTTTGCTATTACAGAAAAATACTCTTAAGTAGATTAAATGAACAATACAAAATGGAGCTGCATTCTGAAAAGCTGTAACAGCTATTACTGGTTTTTCACTGGGGTCTTCTAACTTACTAGAAATCACCATGCAAAAGGCACTCAAAACTGTTTTAAAAACTATTTAAGTCATGGTTGTTTCTCTACAAGTAGCATTTCCTCACCTGTGCACAACAGATAAACACAACTGAGATAGTCAGTAGGAAGGCAGATGAAACTATGACATCCACTGAGCGCTGAGGACCTCGACGCTGAAAATACAGGATATGCACATGTGAGTGAAACCCCACCCTATCAGCACTGGTATTTAGCATAACTAGTTAGAATCCCACTGTTCTTCACTGGTTATTTCTCAGTCGGGTCAGTTCCCTCTGCACCTGCCTCTGACCACTTTTTTGTTAGCCACATTATTATACAAATATTCCTGGTAGCACAAGAAAAGGTGGAATATATAGGTGTGGTTGCGAGGAAAGAACGGAAGACATTCTCTCCACAACCCTATGCAGAAATTTAAAACACCAAAATTACATTCTATTATCCAAGTGATGTTATCCTCCTTTCACCCCACCAGCACCATACTAAATTTTGTTTGCTTATAGTTCCTGCTTTCCATGCTCTCCAGCCTCCACATCATAACTCCTTAATGTTTTCATAAACCTTTTCCTGCTTTTAAAAACTACTGATAGGAGATTTCAGGGATCAGAATGTCTTACTTGGGCATAATTTCTAGCTTCACCTGGCACACATACAGTCACAGCACAAAAACACATGAACTGTCTTGCTTTATAAATTCCTTGTGTTAATGACACCAACTGATGAGACTCTTACAATAAGATATTGTCAGTATTAGACTACAAGTGGTCACTTTTTACCCAACATACTCACACAACTTTTCAGCTGGCATTACTAAGACAAGACTCCAACTCTGAGCACACTCATGGCTTTAATCCAAGGTGAAAACCAAACTTTAACTTTCTCAAAATCTGTCTGCCTGTAGGCACTGCTGGCCTAGAGTCACTAAAATTAAGCATATATGGGACATATGCACCAATAGTAAGCATACAGAAGGAAATACTCAGACTACAACACCAACCTAGGAGTGTAGGAGATATTTTATGTTAGAACATAAACATACATTATTTTAAAATGCTTAGAATTTATTAAATGTGTTTAATTCTTATTAAAGCAAAAATATACACTATTTACCTTTAGATAGGACCTGAGAGAAAGCCACATTTTTATATTCTGCACTTTCTTCAAGCGGAAGTGAGGAACCTCCGATTTTCTTGCCCTTCTGGCAGATGTTAGATGACCAAAAAGTTTGGCAAAAAGTAGCCTCTGCAGAGAAGAAAATAAAATTACCTTAACTGTTAATTGATTTTCAGAGGCACTAAAAAAATAAGAGAAAAGGCCTCACTAAGTATGTCAAAGTAATGTACAACATACCAGTGTAAATTAAAAGTTAATATAAACCAGAAATAAGTGCAGCTTATTATTAAAAAGAGGAAACACACTAAAACATTTTAAAAGTCTCCACATTCCAATGATTAACAAAATTTAGCAACACTTTGAGTCCCTTTATTCAAACTTTAGACAACAGATCTGCTATGCTCTTAAAATTTGGGGGAAAAAACCAAACCTGCCTTTTCTAATTTCATTAGAAAGCACCTATACCACAAGAGTTCCCTCCAACAGAAATCATTATTAGAAGCAGGTTAATTCTATTCTACTGTATTACATCACGTATTCTGACTATAATCTGAGAACAGAAAGTAAAAAAATGTTTCTTTTGCAGACCAGTAAGTATTTATATGCTGCAGCTAGTAAGGTTGTTCTCTGAAGTTTCAATTGCAATAACAAGCAATGGTGTATTACTTCAGAGAGCAGCTCTCACCATCTCCAGCCACAGAACTGATCTAACAAATGAAGCAGGCAGAGCCTTGGCCAGGGATGGACAGAACTATTTTGAATGTCCCACCCCTGGAAGTGTTCAAGGCCAGGCTGGATGGGGGCCTGAGCAACCTGGTCTAGTGGAAGGTATCCCTGTCCATGGCAGGGGGGTTGGAACTGGATGATCTTTAAGGTTCCTTCCAACCCAAACCATTCTATGATTCTATGAATTAAATTGAAGGTTTTGAATAAAACACACTGGAAATTTATGGAGCTCTTTTCCTGAAACTACTTCTCCTTGTGGAAACCTGAGACAACCTGGGACATGACTAGGCATTGGGTTAATGCATTGAGCCAGTTTTCCCTTAGAAATTCTCTCCAGGAAAAAAAAAACAAACACCAACAAAAACAACCTTTTAGCTACAGAGACTTCAGTCCACTAGAACTGAGTCATCTCCTCAACTGCAAGCCCACTGAAGTGTTTGTCATCACTGATCTATGACTCATACCGAGCTGAGGAAAGCAAGTTTAAAATACCCACAAAGTCAAAAAATACAAACATTAAACCTTGGTTTGCTTCAGATAAAGTCTCTTGGTTTGCTGTTCGTACCTGTTTATATGTTCTCTCTGCTACACAGAGCAGAAAAAAGAAAATCCACACCAGAGACACCCGGACCACAAAACTTATAATAACCATTGAGAGAACCAGAACATCTCCATCTGATCCAAATGCAGTCATGCAAAGCTCAGTGGCAGAATGTGCAGCTAGTTGTTCTAAATCTTTAGCTTGGGAAAGTCGAAAGACAAAGGGCATTAAACCCAAGATTAAAGATATGACATTTCCAAAAATCTGATAACCAATTCCCGGTATATAGCTGTTCACCTAAAAACAAAAGAAAACACGGTATATATTTAATATTGGAATGATTTTGTCATTAAGTCAATAAACAAAATATTAATGTCTTTATTTTATCACAAAGAACACTTTATAATCTGGCAAATTATATGAAAACTTCAACCAATCATCTTCCCATTATACTATTAAAAAACGAGTAAGTCCTCAAAGAGCACTTAATGCACAGGAGCCAAAAAAGACAAATAATTTAAAAACCCAACAATAAAACACTGCAGTTAAACTCCAGTGCGTATTCCTGCATTAAAAATCCACTGAATGCTGAATTAATCAAGTGGGCCAATCAGACTGTGCTGCTTGGACACTTTATCTTGCTCCTATTTCTAGTCAAGGTTGTATCCTTTTTAGTGGAATCAAAGTGTTTACAGTGCAGACAGGACTGGAGTTCTGTTGCACTGCATCCAAACCTGTAAAGTCTCTGGGTCAGGCAGAGATCAGAACTAGGTTTGTGAATACATTGCTTTTTAACAAGTTGGAGAGAGTATCAACTTGTCAGAATTAGTGAGAGTTTTTTTCAGCTATGCTTAGATTTTATGACCAACTCTACAAAATACCCACATTGTCTATACTGAAAAAGAGCACATCAATTAAATGCATTTTCAACTGTTTCCTGAAGAGGAGTACCAGGAAAAAGGAGGGAGGACTAGTGAGAACATCCCACTCATCCTCTTAGAGGTTTGCCTCCTGAAGAGGAAAGCTTTCTTTTCCAATCCTAACTTTAGCAGCCAGATATGCAGATCTATATTCATAAGCCAATAAATTACTTGTTCATCGAAATCAAGGTGATACACAGCATGTATCAATAAAACTGAGGCTGGCTATGTGAGCAAGCACCTAACAATGCAAACACCTTTTACCGTCCCAACACTGAAGATTTGGTAGCTCTTTAATCTGGTATTAACAAGTAAATCAGAGTGATGTAAGCCATAGAACAATAATGTGAATAATAAATACTTTAAAAATAACACAAACAACAAAACAAACAAATTAAAAACCCCACAACCAACCAAACCAAATAAACCCCCCAACCATAAACCAAGCTTGGTGTGGTGGTGTATTTTCCCACTCCTGTTCTCTCTAAATTGCCTGCCTCTCCAGTGGGTCGCCCCTTCCCCGCCCCTGGTCCTGGCCACTCCCTCAGGTTTTTCCTATTTGTTCCTTTACCCCAGCTCTGCCCATGTACCACCCCTGCGCCCTGAGACCATTGGTCCATGTGCTCTCTCTGCCCCCGCCCCCTCGCCCCCAGATAAATACTGCTGCATGCCATGTCACCCTCGCTCTCTCGCTCTCTGCCTTTGGGCACCAGCCTCTGCTTGGGGGAACCATGCCATGTGTTGGCTCTAGGCTTCTGGGAGCCACCATGGAATAAAAGATCCTCTGCAGCCACCATGCGGAGAGCATTCTCGCCTCCTTTA